>VZUI01039685.1:0-42691 GCA_013401135.1 Cettia cetti
AGCGGGGAGCGGCCGGACCGCCCGCTCCGCCCCGCTCCGCTCCGCCCGCCCCGGGGCGCGGGGAGCGCGGCTCCTGCGGCAGCGGCGGGGCCGTGCCGGTGCCGGAGCTTTCAGGAGCCGGAGGAGACTGGCTAGGAAGAGGAGCGCATCTCGAGAGGAGGGTGCTGAGAAGGGTTGGGGTGGGGAGGCCCGAGCGGCCGGTGCCACCCACGGACAGCCGGCGGGGACGGGGGACCACTGCTGTACACGGCCACAGGAGCCAAGTGCGGAATCCAGAATAGCAAACATTTAGGGTTTGGGGTTCCTTCAGCACACCATCATAGCATGATGCAGTGAGAGAGACCGCTAACAGGAATCCTGACAGAGCTTTGAAATGATGTCTCTGAGATCTGGAACAGGTGGCAAAGAGCAATACTCTGGGCAAAGTTTCTCCAGATCATGGTTCAAAGATAGAACTTGATCACAGATCGAAGCGTGGCCAGATCATAGTTCACAAGTGTTCTGTAAAGGTGTTTTTTCCCATCAGAAATTATTTCTTTATTCTGAAAGAAAGGAAATCTAATGGAGGGGTGTAGGGGAAGGGTATTTTAATTTATTAAATTTTTTTATCAGTAATGGGAGGGGTTTTAACTACTTAAAACACAGAGAGGGTTCTGAGGTAGATGAGTATTTTGTTCAACATCTGCCACTAGACAGAGTCCCACCAAGGCCACTGTCTAACCTGTGATGACCACTCCCACCCCTCTTCCAGCTTCACTATCTGGGCCTTTCAGTAGTTTCCTGGTAATGAGTCACTGTCAATGTGTCCTTCCATTTTGATACCAAGTTATTGAGAGCTATCCTGAGCATGACTATCCAGGCTCTTTTGTACTTGTGCTGGACTAGTTTAATCTACACCACTTTCCCTGTCTTACAAAAACATCATGCAAGACAGCACCAGAAGCCTAACTGCAGTTCTTATCTCACATCTAATACTTCTATCCACAAGGCCAATCACTGTGTCAGAGAAGGGGATTAGATCTACTCACAGCGTCCTTGACAGTCCTCCTTAGAGTCACACGTTTGTTGCCAGGCTGTTTCTGCCACAGCCAGCTCTCTCCTCAGGGGAGGAGAGGGGATTCCCACTGATGCTGTTTCTGCAGACAGTTTTAGCTGTTAAGCTTCTCAGTTCTGGCTGGTCACCAGGGGGCCGTGGAGCTCCTCACAACCACGGTAAAGTTGAGGAGCACACTTCTCCTCCTCTATCTGCCTGCTGGCCAGCAGTCTCCACCAGCAGTCCAGTCGTCTCCACCATCAGACATCCCCTTCTAGAGTTCTCCCGAGAAACTTTGGCCATAGTTCCTGTCATCCAGGGTAGAAGAGATGGATACAACCTTTCAAAAGGGCAAGGTTTTTAGCATTAACACTATTGTTGACTGACATTTTCCAAGAGGGAAGTAGAAGGTGCCTTAACCTAATCCTTAAAGTAACTTCCCAGCTCTTCAATCAATAAACATTGGGTTTCCCCAAATGGAGCATCAGTGACTGATGCTGTAAGCACTTTGTCTGCCTAGTAGAAAAGATGGCAAGAATCTTGGCAAGAAACTTACACCTGAAAATGTGTTGTTGCTTTCTGTTACAGGATTGAAGCATTAGTCCTGCATTTGTACAGCCCACTTGGAAACTGCACTATCTGAACTGTTTCCTAGCTGGCTTTAGGTGCTGCTTCCGGGAAGGGGCGGCTGTGACCACCTGCTTCTTCATAGAGCTTTGATAAGCAGGTGGTTGCTGACTCTCTATCACATAAGCCCCACTGTGCAGGAAAAGTCTGGGACCTCTCTCCAGCCCATCAGCCCCCTGCTCCCACCCCCACCCTCGGGGATGCCTCCTTCTCCAAACCCAGCACAGTAGTTCTGACTGTGTTTGGCAGCAATGTCAGCAACTCAACGAGCTCATGACCCTGCTCTCAGCCCAGCTGCAGACAGCACAAGAACCAGGATGCCATGGCTAATTCTCCTCTGCTTGTCCAGCAGAGTGCTGGGCTCCTGGAGAGGACAGCCAGGGCAGGCAGGTGCTGGTGGGTCTGGGCACTGAGCTATCCCTGCTTCCATGAAAGGAGCAGCCCTCTGGTGCTGCAGGCAGCAGGGCCCCGCACCCAGCTGTGGCAGCAGCAGACAGTGAGTCAGCTTCCTGCTGGGCTTTCCATACCGAGGGAAGGTCGGCAGAGGACTGGCAGGAACAAGCTGAGGCAGGAATTCCTCCTGGACTCCAGACAATATCTTAATTTCCTCTTCTGCCACGGGTCTGGCACATTGCTGGGAGGCAGGCAGGCCCTCATGCCCCGCTGTAGGTGGGAAGTATCTGACAGAGTTGCTCTCCCATGCCTGCGAGGGAATGAGCTGTGACACCTTGGCTGCAGGTCCCACTTCCTCAATGGCTCATTAGAACTGTGCTCTAGGGTGGAGGACTGATTTCCTCCACTGTCACCTCTGGGATGATCTCATTTGGGAGAGTCAGCAGCAGAGGCAGGATACCTTGGTCCAGATAAAGGCACAGGGAGGCTCAGATGCAGAAGGAGGGCATCTGTGCTCAGCTATGCATTGCCTCCATCACAGCCCCCACTGCCAAGCCCTGCTGCTTTGCTGAGGCAACCAAATCCCCCCTCACCCAAAGGCCAGGACAGCCAGGAATGTGTTCACCAAAGATGGAGAACTACTGAGAACAGCAGCCAAAAATCAAGCGTGTCACCCATTGCTAGACCCTGGTAGACCACTAGATGCTGAGACACTCTCCTAACACAGGCGGCATGCATGCAACAGGAGAGGGACACACAGAACATGAAGCAGGGTGCAAACTGATTCTGCAGCTCTGGCCCTTTCTTTGTTCTAAAAATCAGTTTCCTTGTTCCTTGAAATCAGCTTATATATAAATCAACACTTGAAAAGGGCAGGTCCTCCCTTCTCCCATACCCAGACTGTGGGGAGCCCAGCCACACCTCAGACTTGGTCAGTCTGGCTGGGCCAGCTCAGGCTTGGGCTGCTTGACCTCAGCTCATGAAGCTGTGGCCCTCTCCTCCAGCCCCACCCCCTGCAAAGTGATGATGGTGATGATCAAAGCTCTGCCGAAGCTCTGCCTGCCCGGGGCTGCTCTGAGGCTGCATGACAGGAATTAGCCCAAGCTCCTTGGGGACAGGATCATGTTTGTACCAGATGTGTCCCTGTTCCAGAGGAATGTGATTAAGGATGTCTGGAGAGGCTTTCACAGGGTCACACCAAGCACTATGGCACCTGCTCCCCCAGAGAGCAGGAGCATGAGGGGGAGTCCTCCTTCTAAGAGAGGACAGTGTGGGCTGGGGAGGCTTTATTTGCCTGGGCACCCTGCTGGCTCCTGTATCACTTCAGCCACCAGCAGTGAGCTGGTCTCACTGCAGTGCACAGAGCTGCCTCTGCACACTACAGAGCTCAGGCCAAGGGTTGCTACACCCTTGCTTAGTCTGATGGCAGTGGGAAAAGCTTCTTATCCCATCCAGGCACAGGAATGCCCCCCAGGGCTGCCCTTTCTCTGTAGGTCAGGAAAACAGGATGTTGTCTTCATTTTCAGCCTGAGCACAAAAGCAGATCACTGGAGCAGATGGGCCCAGAGGGTGGATGCTGGGCACATCCACCCCACTGTGACCATGTGCCACCCCTTGGCCTCTGAAGCACCCTTCTGAGCTGCATCACTTGGACCAGCACTATAGCTGGGACTTTCTACCAGCCCCATCTGCACTTGGCTGTGCTGAGAAACCAAACCATAATCAGCTCTCTCTGCAGATAACGGTCCTGGTCTTGTTCTTTAGCTCAACCCTTCCTTCCTTTCCCTTCCACACCCCAGGCCACACATCCAGCTCCTGGCAGTGACAAGCTGAGGCTCCCTGCCACTGCTCCCTTTATGCTGCTGCCAGTTTGCCTGGGGCCACAACATATCTGTGTGTGGCTTTTACACCTTGGCCATGAGAAATGCAGTCCTGGTGGCGAGACTTCTGAATGAGGGAGCTGAACTGCACCAGGCTATAATTACAGTAGGAGCATGTGGGGAGAGGCCAGCCGAGCGCATCCACCTCATTTCCTCTCCTATTAAGTCTGCCCTGCTTTTGTTTGACCCAGACCAAACCTTGCTATTAATGGCACAATGCTGTGGAGGTCACAGATGATTCTGCTACAAGCAGCTTTGTGGATTCTGCTTGACTAAATGCATAAGCAGGGCTTTGCTTGCAGATACCATTACTATGTGATTCATGCTGTAGAAAGTATGTCAGGCAGCTGTGGTGCAGGCAATTCCCAGACTGGGCTGTTTTGCCAGGGGAGCTCTTTGTCTCCTTCACAACCAGGCGAGCAAGCAAGGAGGTTAAATGGTGTCATATCTCTACCCCTGGCTGTGGCTGAACTCTGCTGATGGGTGCTGGTAGCCTGAGCCATGCATGTTTCCCCTTCCTGATCTTGTCTGCACAGTTTCAGTTTGCAAAATCATTTTTGTGCTGATGGAGAGAGCTCTTCTCACTGTGCACCTGCAGTCAAACTGATGCCAGTCCCTACCCTGTTTTGTTGTACTTGTTCCTTGTAAGTCCCCGGAGGCAACCTGAAATGCTGTGCTCCTGGACCAGCGAAGGAAAAAGGCAGCCAAGGCTGTGCTAACACCTCCAGGGCTGAAAAGTGAGTGCAGCCCCAGTTCAGAGCTGCAGTAGCTGGCCCCAGCATCTGGCCATCTGTCTTTGCTGAAGAAGAGAGCCTGACACAGCAGGAGGCAGCCGCACCCCAGTCTCTCCCAGCCCCAGTGTGCTTGCTGTACTCTATGTGCTGGAGGGGAGGAACATCCTCCAGGGACACTGGGCTGATAGATGAAGGAAATCATCCAGCTGGGCTCCTGCAGCAGAGATCACAAGGCCCCCCCTTTCTCTGCAGAAATCATGTCCTGCTCAATGACAAGATCACATCTGGCAGCCCAGAGGGACACAGAACAAAGTGGCAGGAGAGACGAGGGATGCTGTGCAGCACTGGTGCTCAGCACTTCTTGTTCTGACTCCTGCATGGCCCCCTCAGCCACACAGGACACTCCTGGGTGCCAGCCCACCTCCTTGCTGCTCACTGCAGGGAAGAAGCTTGGGCAGTCACATTTCAGAGCTCAGGCTGAGCCTTCCCTGTCCACACCTCACAGCAGCATTGCCCCCTCTCCGCGTGGGAGCTCATGAGAGCCATCTCTGCAGAGCAAGACACAGTGGCTTGTGACCAGGTGCATCCCAGCCAAAATTATGCACCTGGACAGGGGAACCTTGCACAGGCACAGAAAAATTGTCCCAGAAGTGCCTCAAGCACTTCTGTAAAGATTCCCTTTGGAGACAAGTCCCAGCACAGGCACCTCAGAAAGCCCCGGGGCTGGAGAGCCTTGAGGGGACGATGTGCTGGGAGGGATGGGGCAGGGGCACAGGGCAGCAGCCAGGAAGCAAACCTCCCAGAGCAAAGGTATGAAGGCCAGATAAATTACAGGAGTGCTCACCTTCACTGAAGAAACATGCTGTCCACTTCTGTGCCCAAGATTCAGACATCCCTGCTAGAAAAATATCCTTTGCTAAGACCTGTGTGAGGGAGAAGAGCTGGATGGAGCTTCATCTCTGCCCTGTAGTTCTGTGGCAATGTCTGTGGGCCTGGCAACTGGCTCTGGAAAAGGCTGGCTGCTGCACAAGGGACACGTCCAAACCTGCTGTTCCCATGGGGAGGAAGGTTTGTGTCCATGCCTGAGGAGGGCAGGTTCCTCCCCTGGTGGTCAGCAGCGCCCTGTTTAGCCCTTTCTTCTCTCCCTGATGCTTCTCCTGGGGCTGGTGAGTCCCTTCTTTTGAGTGACATGAAGGGGAGGTGGATGGAGGGCGGGAGGTAGAGAGCACTGGGCTGGAGCCATGGCAGGGATGTGCAAGGTTCCCAGTGGCCCCTGCAAGGACTTTCAGGCACACGGGGGAAAGGGGAAGCTTTGCCACTGGCTCTTGTTCACAGTTTTGTTGTAGAAATGGTTTTAGCTAGCAGTTTCCTTAACCTCCCAGCCATATGGCCAGCTGTGTGAATGGGTGCCAGTGGTATCTGACAACAGAGGTGTGCCAGCCCCTCCTGGCTGCAGAGAACAAAAATAACTGGAGAAGATAACTTGAGTGCACTTGAACCCAGGTGGCAGAAACAGAAACCCAAACAGTTTGCTTAAACAATACAGTCTTTTAAAATAATAAGGTTGATAATTTTGGGAATGGACCTTCTATTTTTAAGTCTCTGGACAGGCTTACTTTTGTAAAGATAAACCTCTTCTCATATAGTAAAGAGGGAGAAACTTCTGGTAGGAGTGCAGTCCTGGTCTAGCATAAGTGAGTCCCCTATCAGAGAGTGAGTGAACACTTGCCCCATCCCAGAGCACCCCCTGGAGAACTGGGGGGCTACAGACACCTAGGGCATTCTTCCCAGCACAGGACTACCCCCTGAATCTGCAGGCAGCCTCTCAGCTATTCCCCTGCACTGCAGCAGTATTTTGTGATCCAGCAGGCTCTTGGTGTGCCAGCACCCAGCAGCCTCTCCCTCCTCTGGTCTGATTTAAGTGGGGGTACCCCACGGAGTGCACCCCTTGCAACCCCTTTACTCCTTCTGCCCCAGCCCATCCCTGTTGTCCTCCTCTCCATCCACCCACTGTCTCTCCTTTGGCAGAGCAACCAGGACTGACTCCTCCACGGTGGACAGATGTCCCACTCTTTGAGCAGCACACCAGAATTTGGTAGAACTCATTGCTGAGTTCACATGTGTGACCCAAACCAGAGCCCCCGCAGCAATCCTGCCTACATTGCATCCCGGTGCATTGTGTTTTCCAGCACATCCAGGGCTCAGGACCATGTGGATGAGCTGTGGTCCTGGTTGACTCTTCTCCATCACTGTGGCCACCTATGGAGGCCCTCTACTCTGCCCTCGAAGGGGAGATCAGCACCTTTGTGAAGCACATGCAGCAGTGCCAGCAGGGCTTTGACCTGCACAGCCTGTATCACGTGCTGCTGCTGGTGCTGCCACGGAGTCCCTCGGGGCAGGTGGAGAGCTGGCAGCACCTGCAGAGGCTGGCCCACTGCCAGCCTGGCTCAGCCAGCCCTGATGTGGCCAGCAGCTATGTGGACTGGCTGGCCTCCTACCTGCAGCACCTGAGCACACTGAAGAAGAGGTTCGATGGCGGGGTGGTGGTCCCACTCTGTGAGAACTTATACGTGCATGAGGAGCTGGCTGCCTGCCCTAGCCAGCGGTCCCCACTGGCAGCCATCCCCCACCTGGCTGCACAGCTCTTTGCCCACAGGCGTAACTGGGGGCTGCTGCTGCAGGGGGGGACCCTCAGCCAGAGGGTCTTCAGCCCCCAGAGCTTGCATGACCTGTGTGGCTTTGCTGATGTGGGGCCCTTTGAGAAGGTCTTGAGGCTGGTCCCTGATGTCTTTCACCAGAGCTTGGCCACAGCAGCTCTTGCCCAGAAGTGGGTCTCTCTTCACCGCAACAGGTACGGCCGCTCCCTGCCACCATCAGCATCACTGTCACCACCACTGCCACTGCAGCCACCAGCACGGAGCAGAGCAGGGCTGGCTTCTGGCACTGTACAGCCCCCTCCATGCAGCAGGGCCCTCCAGAAGCCCAGCTCTTCCCTGGGCTTGCCCAACCCCACGATCCCACTGCAGCCTTCAAGCACAGGCAGCGGTGCTGGGGTGCTGCGAGCCCAGCTGCAGGAGAGGCAGGAGGAGCTGCTGGCCTTGCTGCACCGCAGGGAGCGGGCGGCCTCCCTTCGTGCCCAGGCCCGCCGTGTTTCCCAGCACATCCGCCTCCTGCGCCGGCAGCAGCAGGGTGAGGGGCCGGGGCTGGCCCAGCCCTGGCAGGGCTCAGGGATGGGTACTGGGGCTTGCCGGCGTGAGGCTGCCCTGGCTGAGGAGCGGCAGAAGAATCTGGAGCTAGAGGAGTACCACCACAGCATCCTGGAGGCTGACTGGCTGCTGGAGCTGGAGGTCAGGCCCATCCTCATCCAGAGGATTGATGCGGTAAGGGGCACATGTCGCTCTGCTTGTGCTCCCTGGTCTGCATACCAGGGTGGGTGGGGGCACTGCTGCGGTCCGGGGTGCTGCACAGGAAGGGCTGGACATCCAGGCAGAGATGTGAGTCTTGTGGGACGAGGTACAGCCATAATCTTTCCAGTCCAAACCAATGGCCTGCTGGTTTGGACATTCAGATGTGAGGAGGGAGAGCTGAGGAGTGTGGAGTGGGAGAGGGAGTGTTTCCTAACATGGCAGAGCAGCCTGTGGGCCATGGATACTGCCATCCAGCCCAATTGAATGCTCAGGAGATATACACCCACACTGCTTCCTCTCCTGCAGGTTCTGCAGCGCTGCCAGACCCTGGAGAGGGTGCTGCGAGGCCAGACACTGCCTGCCCCACAACACACCCGGCTCAGAAACAGGATGGCCACCACCTGTGTACCTGGGCAGGCACAGCCCTCTGCCTCTGCCTCAGCAGCCAGCCTCTGGAGCAGCCAGTGACTGACCATGGGCAGTAGGACTTCCACCTACTCCCAGCAGCATTATCCTGGAGAGCAAGACTGAAGGACACCCAATTCATCACCCATCCTGGGCTGCTGGCAGCCATAGCTCACAGGGACCTGGCTCAGTTCTTGCCTGGGAAGAAAGCATGGAAAGAACATGTTTAATGAGATGTTTCTTCTGTGCTCAGCCCATGGTCCTGCCATTTGGTGTGTGGCTACAGACTGCACAAGATGGGCACTGGGTGCTGCCGAGCACGCAGGCACAAGCATGCACGTGTATATGGACGCAAGCAGGCAAGAGAATGAGCTTCTGGTTAAACATGGAGTTCAGCTTCCTGTTTGCAGCTGCCACAGTAACCAGCCTGCTTGATGATGATGGAAAGCCCACCTCTATGCTGCTAGTGGTAACATGGTGACAGTCCTTGCTCCAGCTGGGGCTTGCTACCTTGCTGGCTGTAGTGGGCAAGGAAGTTTTGTGATGGGGAATTTCAATCCATTTAATTTATTGCCATTGGCAGTAAAACCAAAAGCGTAGAGCCAGAGGCACAGTTCCTGTGAAGAGTTTATTGGTGTAGCTGTTTCCACTACAGTCAGAGTCACAATGCACAGAAACAACAGGCCTCCTACACTACACAGGGAGGACAGGACACACACGGCCACAGACACACAGAGACACTCGTCTCTCTGCCCCGGGCCCTGTAGGGGGGCCAGGCTGTGGGCAGGACCTGCTGCAGGGGAGGCTTCTTTCTCTGATGGGATATTTCTGCAGCCTCCCAAGGAAGGCATTGGACCCTCCTGGAAGTGAAGCACCCACCATCTCTCGCAGGAGCCAGGCTGGTAAGTGGGAATGGGGGCAGCATCTTCTCCCAAATCCAATGGTGAAGTGAGCATCCCAGCTTCCTCCAGAAGACCAGTCCAGCTCTGGCCATCAGGAAGAAGCTGGGCTGCCTTTCTCTTCTGGCACTACCTTTGGAGTTTCCAGGAGCAGCAAGGGCACCATCAAACAGTCTCTGGGCCAGATTTGAACAAAGGCTGCCAGCTCAGGGGCACCCCAGGGAACAGCTGTGTCAGGTGGAAAAGTGCTATGCACAGCAAGTCTCACCTGAACATGAGGAAGAACTTCACTGTGCAGTGACTGAGCACTGGAACAGGTTGCCCAGAGAGGCTGTGGAGTCACTGGAGATATTGCAGAACTGTCTGGATACAATCCTGTCCCATGTGCTCTGGGATAACTCTGATTGGGCAGGGAAGTTGGATCATTTGATCCACTGTGGTCTCTTCCAACCTGACCCATTCTGTGATTCTGTGGAGCTACCCAGAGGTGATGGGGGGCTGAGTGCTGGGCACCCTGAGTGCTGCTCCTTCCCACCTGGAGGGCACTGCTGGATGTGAAAGGCAATCTCAGTATAACAGCAAAACTGGGGCTGGGTTTCAGTGACTTCCTTGTAGGCCTGCAGGGAGCCAGACTCAGTGGATCACTACACAGGGAGAGGGAGGGGATCCAAAGGACTGTTTTGTGCTCCAGCAGTACATTTCTTGTATAGCTTCTTAAATATGGTTTGTTCTCAGAGACAGGAATGTGGGGATCACAAACTGGGATACAGCTGTGATGAGTCTTTATTCCTGCAAACTCTGTGGAGGTGCAGAATGGCAGAGGACTCTTCTTGGTTCCTGCAAGAGGGCAAGTATTCAAGTCTTCAGGATACCTGCTTGTCTCCAGCCTTCCCTCCCTGTGCAGTTTGCCTTTGGAATAAGGTAGGGAAAACTGAGAGGGAGAGGAGCCAAACAGCCTCTTTTATGACAAGCAAGAGCTGAAAACAGTCATGTGGGAAGGTGACTGGACAGAAGACAGTCTGGAGGACTGGGCCAGGGTGCCAGTCCCTCTTTGCCTGTCTGCCAGGCTGTAGCAGCCCCACGGGACAGCAGCTTGGCAGAGGCCTGGTGTGAGCACTCCTAGAGGGCAGAGGGACCAAGAGCAAGACATCTGCCAGCTGAGTAGAAGAGATTGCTGGCCTGGGAGAAGAGGCAGCTTTTAGCCCATTCCTGTGAGTGCTCAGCATCACATGCTGAGCTACCCAAGCTATCCAAGCATCATGGTAGTGGAGGGGAATGCAGTGGCACCAGCTGGCATGATTCCCCTTCACCACCTGGAGACCAGGCACAGGCTGCCTCCAGCAGCGAGGGGACAGACCCCTGACCCATGGGCACTCAGGACCCACACAGCTTTGGGATGTGAGAGGCATCTCTCAGCCCACCAGGTCCAAGAGGAGAGAGACTCACAGCCTCTGCTGAGCGAGCGATGGGGCAGCCAGAGCCAGGGCTGCATCCGCAGCGCTATGGAACAGCCATTCATTGCTCCAGGCAAGAGAAGGTGACTCACAGCAAGTCTCCAGTTAGTTCGTGGGAGGGGTGAGCAGGCTGAGCCACCTGTCCCGGGGCAGGGAGGGCAGCTCCCAGCTCACACAGGCATGTGCAGCTCGTTGTACTCGTCCCGGCCATCCTCGTCGAAATTTGGCTCCGCATCTTCCGAGTCCAGCTGGGAAGAGGCAGAGACCAGGCTATGAAGGCCACAGCTGCCCCCAGTGTGGGGTCAAGCCTGGCACAGAGGGATCAGGATCCAGCAACCCAGTCAGCTGGGCTGTGCCAGGAAAAGCAAAGCTCTTGCCCCCTCCCCTCCCAACAGGCTCCTTCTTAGACCCTCATGCCCATCCATGCATCCCCAGCCCTATGCCCTTTCTATTCTCATGCCTGGGGCTTTGGTCCAGCACTGCAGCTCCTTCTTCTCCCCCTGCTGGCAGCACTCACTTCTGGGTGCTGCTCCAGGCTCTCCTCCAACAAAAGCTCAGGATGTTGACAGCAGCAGAGAAGCTGCCAGCCCTTGAAGAGCTGCCAGCACCCTGGCACTGTGGTTACATGCTGAAGTGCCAACAGCCATAGGCTCTGATGTGCTGCTGGGCTGTTCTTGCTGCTAGTTCAGAGGGGAATTGGTGTGTTTCTTGATGAATGAGCCACAAGATGGAAGGGGAAATCCTTATTCCAGGCCTCTGCCTGTTAGAAACCTGTTTCCTTGCCCCAGGCTGCCCATCCATCTCATACTGCACTCCCAGAGCTACAAGATCCAAGGAAGCCATCCACCCACTTACTGCCATTGAGCAAAGACCCTCAAGGCTTTGCTGGCCCATGATGTCCCAGCCTTTCAGGCTGCCAAATCTCCTCAATCTCATTCCAGTGTTGCAAGCTAGACTGAGGACAGCTGTCTGCTCACCGCTTTGAGCTCCCTGTCGTGGAAGAAGCGGGGCAGCACGAAGCGTCGCAATGGCACTGTCATGATCAAGACAAAGGGGAAGGCCAGCGATGCCACTGTAGATTTCACCACCCAGAGCAGCACAATGCAGGCCAGCTGAATGCAGGTGAAGAGATTCATTCTCCATGTCTTCACCTAGTAGGTAAATCCTGTCTAAGAATACATTATCTTTCCACACAGATTTCACAAAGACCCAGCTGGCAAAATAATATTCTTCTGCATAGCACAGTACAGCAGAGTACCTGCTGCTGCAGTCTACCTGCCTTTACTCTACAGCAAGGTAGAACTCCGTAACACATCAGCCTCTCTGCTACCCGACAGCATACCCACCTGGCACTGCAGTGTCTCTCCACCCCCTCAAGCAGTGCATCACTCCTACAAATCGTCTGTCCATCCATACAAAATCTTGGCAATACACTCCTGGGTGCAGCCTACCAGCATTGCACCACCTCTGTGCATGCCTTGCATTTACTTCTCAGCACAAACTTGCAGCCAAGCAGAATCACCAAGCCAAGTATCACTGTAGCAAAATACCATCCTCCCCTCACCTGCTTCTACTTCCTCTTCTCCTCATTACCTGGTCCTGTGCAACCTGCCTTTGCTCACCTTGACAACGTAGATGTGGTCAGGGTGGTGCTTGGATGGCATGAAGATGAGGAGCAGGCGCTCGTAGAGCTGGATGCCAGTGAGCGATGTAACCCCCATGTAGAGGAAGATGCCGAAGAGCACAGCCAGGGGGATCTGCCGCAGCATGTTCCCCATCACGATGGACAGACCTGCACAGACAGAGCTCAGGGCACGTGTGGCCCACACCAGCCCTTCCCCAGGGCACCTCAGCCTCCGTCCCTCTCCCACCTCCTGTGTCCTGGGGCACAAGGGAAAGGAACCTCAAAATGGGTCGGCGTGGGCAGTCCTGCAGCGAGCAGGCAGAGCGGACTGGCCCACGGGGCAGGGACACCGCCAGGACATTGAAGTGCTTGTCCTGACCTCTCCCCTCCCTTGTTCCCTGAGCAGAGGCTCACCGACAAGGGCGGCAATAAGCACTCCGGTCACACGCTGCTCCTTCACCTCCTCGATCCTGGGCTTCTCCCCGGGCGCGATGGCCTTGCTCATGACGGTCAGGGCGTTGACGTGGGTGACGGAGCGCACCGTCGCTGCCGTCAGCCAGGGCAGCCCGAAGAGAGCGCAGAGCCCCCCCATAGTGCCAATGAGCAGAAGGTCCAGGTGGAAGCCAGAGCCTTTTAGCAACTTCCTCTCCTTCTTGCTAACAATCAGCCTGAAAGAAAATAAAACCTGGGTCAGTGTGAGGCCCAGGTCGGTGCCCAGGACAGCACTGCAGCTGAGGACGGCACTCGCTCTCTGGAGACAGCACACATGGGGATAACAAGAAGATGGCTGAGGAGGGGGATGGTGGCTGTCAGCCTCAGGTTAGAAGTTTCCTCCTGTGCTTGGCTGAGGCAAGTCTCCACCACACCATATGCCAAGAGGGGAGACAAAAAATGATGGGAGAAGCCAAGGTACAGCCTGAAATGGCCAGGATCCTGCTCGTGCAGGATGCTTTGAGATGTCCATTGCATCTCCAAGTGAACCAACACCCTTCCTGGCCTTGCTTGTCTAGGGGCTAGCAGTGGTTGAGGTTGGAGGGGGAGGTACTCACGTAGTGATCTGTGTCTCCATGAAGATAAGAATGAAGACCAGGAGGGCAGGGATGGCAGAGGCAAACATCATCCACAGCGGAAAGGTCCCACTACTGCCCATGGGGTGGATGAACCAGCCACGCTTGTGAGGGGATGTGACCGACAGGCCAGAGGGGACATTCAGCTTCTGGTGGTGCAGTTGCAAAACCCAGCAGTTACTCATTAATACAAACAAGCCCACAGCTTCACACGCCTTTGATCCTCCAGCTCTCCCTGGTCTGAACGCCTCAGATGATGAGATAAGCCACCCTGAACAGAGCAGGACTTTCCCATGGATAATCCCCTTCAGTGCAAAAAAACACATGTTCCCTAACACGGGCCTGTGTCATTTCCTTTCAGCTACTTAAATTCCCTTCATTTTTTTCCAAGAGACAAAAGAAGTATCTTCCCTCAGGAACCCTGCCCCCATGTCAGTCCTTGCAGACCACGGTCAAAATACTCCTTGGACAAATTAAGTGTTCTGAACTGCCTACCACTTTCTAAGGTGGCTTTCCAGACTTTCCAAGGCTTTTCTGAGACATTTTACAGCATTGTTTTTGCAGTGCAAACCCCAGAAGTGGCCACATTCTGTGGAAATGACCTCACCCTGACCATGTTCAGGGGGAATATCATGTTTTGCTCCCATCAGACCACACAGGCTCCTAGCTGTACATCATCCTGACCCTGCATTCATCAGCTTTTGAACCCTTGGCTCTGGGCTGCTCTACAGCAATTTCTGCTATCTGCACTGCAGGCAGAGTTTATGATTTGCATTTATGTTAATCAGCATAAGTATGAATAATATTTCTGGAATGTTTGTCCTTGAGTTAAGCTGTGTAACTAAGTACCATTTTCTTGGAAAGCTTTGTACATATGCTGAGTTAATACTAAAATGATAATGCTTTTGATATTAACTGTAGAAATGTAGAAGGGAATGAAAAGAATGTAACAAAGTGCATGATTTTACTAATGTCTGATAGACTGAAATTTTTCATTGAAATTCAAATGAATAAAAATGCATTTGGATTCCACCAAGCCTTGGGCTGTTTTGCTAAAAAAGCTTGCATAATGAACAGGAAATACTTTTCACCCTCTTCCCAATCTTACAAAAAAAAACAAACTAAAAAAACCACTCAAAAAATATAACTCCAAATCTACTGAAAAAGGAGAAAAAATGAAACCTGTGAGATACATTTGTTCAATAACATCAAGTTATCAAACTTAAGTTTGTGCATTTTGGGAAAAAATTGTGTTTGAGATAAAGTGATCAAAGTATTAGTATCCTACAGTCAAGGAGAGATTAAGCATGTTGAGTACTCAACTCATGACAAATACCCCATTGAAACTATTCTACATGCCACCTTCTTCAGTGTGCATAAACAGTTTATGCCTTGTTGATTGACTGCAATTGTTTAGTTACAAACAAGGAATGAGCTGCACTGAATCTCCCTAAAGCCCCTAAAGCCACCCCTACTAACAGCTGGAAGACCAAAGGGATACCAGGGCACTCCAGTCCCTGTAGCTCTGGCCTCAGCCTCAGCAAGACCCTTGGAGCTTCCCTTCAGCGTGGGAGTGAGGATGAGGGGAATGTTTCTGTTTGCTTTGTGGTATTATGACTAAAGAGGCAGGAAATACAAACTCCCCATTGCACAAGAGCAGGCCAGTGCCACAGGGATCCCTGCTGGGCTGCAGGAGAGGCTCCAAGGGCAGTGCTGGCACCTACCTGTGTGTATGTGTCAGTGATGGTGTAATCCACCAGCACCATGACCAGGATGGAGATGGGGATCCCAAAGTCTCCGATGATCCGCCGTGCCTGCAGAACACAGACCTGTCATTAGCAAAAGGAACAGGCCAGCCCCATGCATGCATCCTGCTATAGGGAGCCTATGGCAAAGAGAAGTCACAGATGAGGCCAAGCACCACTCCAAACTGAGCACTGCTGATGGGCAGGGCAAGGAAACCCAGCCTTGACCTATGGGGCTGTGCATCCCACTGCCCACATAACGTGCTCTTAAATGACTGGCTAATTGCTCCTGTTGGCCTATTTAGACAGTGCTCCAGGTACTACACAGATACCCTGAATGTAGAGAGATGCCCAAAGAGAAGAAGTTGTAAGCTCTTCTTCTTACATTCTAGTTTAACAGACTTGTGTCCAGTCCAAGGAGCTTTCCCAAAGTCCAGAGGACTTTCCAGCAAGCCTCACTGGAGCGGGACAGTGCAGATACCATAATCAACAGTCAGCTCTTGTCTGCACCTAAGGGTGGGCCACCATCCCTCCTGCAAGGTATTTAAAGGATTTCTGGTGTTTCTTTGGGGGACATCCAAGTGTTCTGGAGAATAAAGGTGTGTAGTCAAAAGCATTATTTGTTTGGCATGTCCCTTGTCCTTAACACGTGAATCCCACAAACTTCTCACCTTTCCTCCTAAGAAGCGGCTGTTCTTGAACTTGCGCATAAAGAAGGCAATGAAGAAAGTGCCTAGCATGAGGATGAGGGAGAGCAGAGCAGTGTTGGGCTGCATCCTGGTTCCCAGTGACATCGCATCTGTAGAGAGCACGCTGGCATTCAGGCTGCTCTGCACGTTTGGTGGGTAGAACTTCAGCAAAGGATGTTCTGCAAACACCTGAGCAGGTGAGAGAAGCAGCAGACAAGTTACTGCAAGGAGGGGCAGGGGGCACTGTCACTACTGGGGCAGGGGGAAGCGGAGGTGTCCTGCTCTGTGGAGAGGTGAGGGCAGTAGATGGTGGGCACGGACAATCCCAGCATCCGTCACCTCGCCTCACAACCTACCCAGCTGGAGAGGGTTGGGGAGAGAAAAGTGGCCCCTCTTTAATGTCTCCTGCAGGAAGAGAAGGGGAGAGAGACATTAGGGCTGTTCCTGCCACCCTCTGTGGTGGCACAGGAGCCAGCTGGGCTGAGGCATGAGACAAGCAAAGAACTGCTCTGCAGAATGTCTAGGAAAGTTGTAGCTGAGCTGGCCCTGTTCCCTCGCCTCCTGTGTGCTAAAGCAGCAGGTTCCTGAGGGATTAAGAGATACAGCAGCCCATCTCCCCAGGGAAGGTTCACCTTGTACAATTTGTAGAAGGTCTCATAGATAAAGATGAGGGAGATGAGGAAAGCAAAGATCTCCTGGGTGAAGGGCGAGATGTAGCGCACCAAGAAGCTCCCTTCTGCTGCCACGATAATGAAGATGAAGACGATGAGCCACAAACCAATCCACACTCTGCCTGTCAGATACTCAATGCCTTGTGTCTGGCAGAACTGAAATGGAAAGAGGAAGGAGTTATTCATGGCTCCTCAGGCTGCCTCCTGCATCCACCCCCATTATGATCAAAGACTGTCCTGGAAAAAAGCATCTACATCTGCTCGGGCATCCAGCACAGTATCAGTGAATTCATGGCCAGAACCACAGGTAAATTTGAAGATTTTGCATTAATACCTGACAGCTCATACCAAGCAGGTCTTTACTGCTTCAGTCTTTGTAACAGTACCTCCTTCATGCTCTGCTGAAGCCAGCCAATGCATAACGTGTCCCATCCCACCCATATGGAGGTGCTGTTGCTCAAACACAGCTCTCCATTGCTCCATGCACTCAACAGCACAAGCCTGCTCCCCACAAAGGAGAGCTTGAGCTACATCCCTCTGCATAAAGGCCACAAACTCAGACAGCACCCTGTGTACAGACAGTTGTATGTGTGTGGAGAAAAGCCCCCAGGTTGTCACCACAGAGGAGACCATCTCCACTGCCTCTGCTCATCCACATACACCAACTATTTCCAGGACAAATCACACCCCTCCCTTTGCAGGCTTCCTCAGTACCACCACAGGCAGAGGTACTCCTCTGTACATGGTGGCTGGACAAAGCAAAAGCAGTCAGTGAGAAGTGAAGTCACAGGAGAGCAGAGAAATTCCCACTCTGCAATAGCATCACCAGCTCCGAACTCTTGACAAAGGTGAAAATCCAGCTGTAGAAAAAAACATGCTTTTTCAAAGACACAGACATGCTGAGAGTCAGAGAAAAGGAGAAGAATTAGATCTACTGCTTGAAGGTACAGTGATACAGGGATGCTTTCAAGAGCAAAGAGGTCATGCTACTTGAGAAAGAAACATATCCACCCTGGCTGGCAGGATACCTCTGCACACACCCTTGGGTTCATCCTTAGAGGTGGGACTAATGTATGTGGCATGTCCCAAATTACTGAGCTCCGGTAAAAGGAAACCTGGACACAGGTAAAAATGGTGAAATGGTCTTCAAAGGAAGCCCCAAGAACAAGAAAGTTTTAGGATGCAGCTACAAGTGCTCATTATGCCAATGAGCTGCAGCACAGGGCTGGGGGACAGTGCTCGCCTCACAGTCAGCATGTAGAGGAGTGCTGTTATCAGTGTCACACCTCAAGGGATAATGCATGTAGCAACAGGAGATGGAAGTCCCTGTAGTGAGACCTGTAAAGGGTCAGCAGAGCCAAGGGAAGCCCTGGCTGAGCTGAGAGCAGCCTGGAAGGACTCAAGGAGTTCACACTAACAAAGACCCTTTGTAGAGCTGAGAAATGCCAGCCGCCCTCTCCAGAGCAAGGACAGAGTGAGCAGGTGCCAAGCACAGACACTGCCTCACAGGTACCTTGTAAAAAGCTTCTTCAAACACCAGCAGAGGCCCTGAGAAGCCAATGACCAGGAGTGGCTGGGCTCCAAGCAGGGAGAAGAGGATCCCTAAAACCGAGGTGGAGATTATCAGCTCGGAGACCCCCATGAGACCCTCAGTTTTCTCTCCTGGGAAAAAGAACAGTGTATGAGTGTTACAGCGTGGATGTAGGCACCATCACCACAGACAGGCAGGTTGCACAGCTCCAGACAGAGGAGGCAGGTCCCCATCCCATCAGTCAGAGGTGCCCTGTGTTAGGCAGGGAGCACGGAGGGAGCCCAGGCAGCCGAGGCTGGAGAGGCCAAACGGCAGGGAGGGAACAAGGCAGCAGCCGAGACACAGCACCGCCACTCTCCCTGAGCGAACAGCACCAAAGCCCACCCCAGAACAGCATCACACAGACACAGCCAGTGTCCCAGAGTGCAAAGAGCAGACCAGAAAGCAGGCCCATTACCTAGGAGTCCCCCGAAGGTGATGGCAGGAGAGAGAGCAGCAAAGTAGATGAAGAGAACGGCTGCGAGACACTGGCTGTGCAAGGCGTCTCTGATGTCACTGAGGTATTTGGGGTACCTGCGCTTTATGTCCCGAACCAGACCTCCAAAAAATATCCCGGTTCGCTTCAAAGGGTCGTCCTCAGCTTCCTCCTCTTCTTCCTCAGCTTTCACCTCACACAGCTCTGGAGGCGCATGGAGGCAGGGCTTCAGCAAGGAACACAGCTGGGCCCTTGGGCTGCCCCTCTCCCCAATACCTCATAGAGCAGAACTAGCCTGGTGAGCCCCCTGCGACAGCACATCCCACTGCCTCCAGCTGTCCCCAGCCACCAGAGCTGCCCACAGTCACTGTCCTGCCCCCCTTGCCCCACTCCCCACTGCAGGAGCTCACACCTCTGCTGGGCTCTGGGAGGGGAGGGCCCATTGGGGCACACAGGGCACTAGGGACAAACTTGCCCAAAAGCGAATGTAGAGACCTTTGGCTTCCTGAGCAGTGCCCTCCTTCATGGACTTCTGCTCCCTCTCCTTTCTCTTCTTCAGCAGCAACTTCTGGAAGGTGGCAATGGATTTGAGCAAGTCTTTCCCCTCCACCTCTGATGGGGGGATGACAATGCTGCAGTCCAAGAACTCGTTGATTGCATTGAGGAGGTCTTGCCGATCATCTGCCATGTATGCAGCCTCATGGAAGTGCTGGAAGGGACAGGGAAAAAAGAGAGGGGGAGAAGGCTCAGAGCAAGACTAGACCCAGCTACCTACAGCCTGGGAAAACAACACTTGCTGTGACCTTCAGAGTAACATTCTGCTCCTCCATCCACTACTCATACCACTATTCTGTGATCCACACTCCTGAATCCCACCACTTGTTTTGAGGGAGAAACTGGTAGAGCCCTAAAGCACCACAGTTATAAAGCACAAGAACCATGACCTGAGCAGGGAGCATAAGGGACTCTTGGAAGTCTCCACATGGGGGACAGAAAGAAAGTGAGAAAATAGGCATCTCCAGCATGAGGGAAGCCATGTAAAGGAAACTAGGTAGAAAAGGGGAGATATTTCAGACAGCAAGAGCAGGTTAGCAAGGAAGGACTAATGAGACCAGGCAGGGAGGTGCTGGCAAACAGGTGGAAGTGCTGCACTGCCTCTGGAACATGCCTCCAGAGAAAAGGCTGGAGGATGATGAATGAGTGAACAGCCTGTAAAGGAGGTAGGGGACAGCTAAGATCCCTGTAGCACACAGACTCCCTGGAGCCACAGCCTCAATGTAAATGATACTGTACTCTCTCTCCATGGCGCCAGGACTGTGTAACCTTGCTGTGGCCAGCCCTGGCTGCAGCAGCTGGCTCTGCTCTTCCAGCAAGAGGAACAGAGACTCAAATAAATTAGGTCAGCCCACAAACACAGCACTGAAGCTGGAATGGCACCTCACCTCTTCTGGCTAAAAACACATTCTCAGCAGAACCCCGTGCAACTTCAGGGAAGGAATTTTTCAGTCTTGCTGCTCTAACACACTTTTTCTGATTGAGCCTTTTAGTTTCCAGTTCAGTGAAAGTTGTGCAATAATGGCAGTACAGGAAGGTTTGTTACTTGCTTAGTTACATGGCACCAGCAGGAAGGACCTCATGAACCTCTGTCTTCTTGTGCTGGATGTATGCAGCAGATGCTCAGATTGTCTTTCCTTTGCATTTAATTCCTTACTGTCATCTAGACAGATGCGGGACTTCTAGCAGTGCACTTGCTTGGCAGAAGAACCTTCCTCTTCCCTATATCTCCTACATGGATGTGCACCTCTGCATGGATGCCTCAGACATGGGACTCTGTTAGAAAGCTTCATCCAAATACCTGAAAACAGTCCCCAGGAACTACTGGGATTTTTTGTCAGTGTGGTCTGGGCCAGGTGCCACGGTCACAGGCACCACTCAGCCTCCCCACCTCTCTGAACATCACTCCTCTACCCGTGTCGTTCTTTTCTCCTGCTTTTACACATGGTTCCTTTCTTCACCCAGCCTAGCACACTGTCCCAGCCAAGTGTCTGTCCTGCTCTTTCCTCTGCTCTGGAGGATTTTTCCTTGGCCAAACCATGCTGATCTTAAAAATCCCAGGTGCTCACACCTGCCTAGCCCACCTGAGCCTTTGCACAGCTCTCATCTCAGGACTGTCTTCTAAGGAGCCAGCAAAGCTCCCTCACAGCATCGCTGCCCATCAGCTCCTCACCTTGTCGGACATGAGGGTGGAGATCGAGCGGCCAATTTCGTGGTAGTCCATGTTGGCCTGGCTAGGTCCCAGCAGCACAAAGATGAATCTGACAGGAATTGGGACCTCCAAGACAGATTCCAGGAAGACGGCCTCATTTAGTCGGACAAAGGCCATGGTTGGCTGCTCCAGAAACTGTACACAACCTACCAGGGAGCAATGTTTGGAGCAGAGTTAATCACTGGAGTGAGCTGTACTGGGCTGCCTTTAACAGCAGAGACAGGGGTTTTGGAGGTTCCTGCAAGCCCTGTAGTCATGTACTTTCTCCAGAGCATGGACACAGCACTGAACTTCACATTCAGGACTGCTCCATGCTTCACTGATCATTCACAAGCAGTGCTACTCTCTTTAGCCTCCCAGTTAGCCCATTCTCAATCCCTTACAGATGGGCTCTACTTACACTATAAGGTGCTATGTCTAAATCAGAAGGTTGTTTCCCACTCATGGAAGGAAACTTCTTACATGTTACTTTTATCAAACAAACTTCTAATCTCATCAAATAATTAAATCAGGTTTGCTTTACGTGACCTATTTCCCATAAACCTTACTGCTTGGAAATAATTACATTCATATTCTTTAGCCCTTTATTAATTGAATCCTATATTAGCTCTGCCACTGTGTTGGCTGAGAAGGATGTCAGGTTAAACACCTATAGGTACTGGCTCACTGTTCTTCCCTCCTTGAGCATTGATGCTATGAGCTTTCTCTGTTACCTTTTATGTTCCCTGAACTTTTTTTTTTTTCAGAGAAAAGTAAATCAGTGCTCCAAAGACTCATAGGTGCAAACTGCACATTTTGTTTTACAATGTCTGCATCTCATCAGTGCTTGGCAGTCTCCTTGGTTCCTAACAGATTGGGAAGTACTCCCTCATCCTCCAGCACACCAGCTGCTTCCTTCACATACCGAACACAAATGTTTATTGAACACTGGTCTTTCTCTGGCATTATTACTGATCTTTCTGCCATCTGTGTCCACCAAAGAGCTGGGTTCTGTGTCAGGCTGGCAAATCTGGGCCTTCTGAGAGTAAACGCAAACCCCAAGACACAGCCTTAGCTCAGAAACAAGCCAATGTTTAGTTATTTGAGTACTCAGAAGTGCATTTATGAACCTGATTTGGCCTTGTCATGATTAAGCATCAGTTTGGTTGAGCTGCCAAGCCTCTTTGCCCGAGCTTTTAATCTACTGGGTAGACAATGGCATTTACTTTGCTAGTAGTACAGCAGGGTTTGCTGAGAAGTTAATGCCAGTAAAGTGGAATACTCTTGCAATCAGGAGGCACCAAGCCCACTGATCCTCAAGCCTGCCTGCTCACAGCCCTCCTGTACAGAGGAATATGTCCTCATAGTGCTACAGTCAATACCTGAGACCTTCCCACCAGCCAGCCCCTGCTTCTGTCAACTCAAAGCTTGCTGACACACACAGACAGCAGTCAACACTGGTCAGGGACAGGGGCCAGCGGCTGGCAAGGTGTTAAGTGGCCAGAAAGAGAGCAGCAATGGTCAAAGGGCAGGGTGATGGCTTGGCCATCAGTCCCTCAGACACCACTCATCTACTTCTGAGTTGCAAAACCAGACATTCTGTGAGCCTGGCAGGACTTCCACCACTAAGCTGGGCCCCAGCCCCCAGCAGCGGTGTCCATCAACCTCTTCTTTAATTTAGGAAAAGAACTACCCTGGCAGGCCACATATTTGCTATATGCAGAGTGTGAACCGTCACCAAAGGAGGGAGTGTAGCAGGCTCACTTCCCAGCTGAACATGTATGAGATGACCAAATATCCCTCGGGAGTGAGGGCACAGACAGCTGAGGCCACACCAGGATCTGCACTAGTCACTGGGTGACATGCCACCTCTTACCCACAAGGACCACTGTGGCCTCTGCATCTTCAGGGATTTTCTCCATCAGCTTCAAGTATTTACGATGGCCCTCCGAGTTATGAAGATGTGGGTTTTTCTGCCAGGAAAGAATACAAATAAGTAAGGGTGAAGTCCCCGTGCTTTGGTCTCCCTACACTGCCTTGCACTTCACTGACATAAATGCAGCTGGGCTTCCCTTGGCTGCACACCCAATGCCTGCTCCACAACAAGGCACCCTCACGGCAAAGGCCACCCTGCAAGTGCCAGGGCTGCTGCTGCCATTACAGACTCAAGCAGACATCTGCATACAGTGCAAAGCTGAAATTAGGTACCAAAATCATAATGCAGCGACCCGACTTCCAGAGCTCCAGGTGATCCAGGGACCTCAGTCCTCACATTACAAGGTTTCCCCATGAAGGGGCCCAGAGGTAGACACCATGGCCTGCTGTCAGCCAACAGCTGTCCCCAGAAAGTGGAAAAAGACACAGTACCATCCCCAGATCACCCTCACCTCCTTGCACTCAGTCTCGTTTGCCTTGGGGTCAGCCATCTCAATGCGCTCTTCCCCCATGAGGGGCACACACGTGTCTGTGGTGTGGTTGTGATGGTGGTTTCCCACAATGGAGTTCATGCTGGAGCTGGAGTGGTTCCTTGGGAAGAAGCCCTCTTTCTCATCATTGGGATGGCTGAGGAGGAGAATGGTGGCCATGAGGAGACATGCCTCCCTTGCCACCTGGGGCTCACAGATAACCCCTGAGCCCTGGGAGCCTGCATCCATCCATGTCCACCCACCTGTGCTTCAGCAGCAGGGCACGCAGCACGTTGGCTCGATCTTCTGCCCTGATCTGGTCAGAGATGATCATGGTCTCCACCATGAGGTGAGCAATGCCAGGCAGAGTGGTCTGCTCCAAGTCAAGGAGGACGGCACCTGCCAGCAATGAGGGGAAGAGCCCTGCTCCAAGGGTGCAACACTCCCCATTGCATTCACATTCTGGGGACACAGCTGTTCCACTCCTGTTCCACCAGGAGCCAGGCTTTGGTTGGGGTACAGATTCAGCTGAGAAATGCCCAAGTTCAAGCGCCCTATGTCCTTTCTGTAAACCCTTGCCCCAAGAGAACCCAAAAGCTCCAAGATGCAGTGGTAGTTCTGGTATCTCACTTCAGTCTCCCACTCTGACCAAACTTGCCTTTCCACACCAAAGATGGGTCCAAAACCTGCTGGCCAAGGCACAGCTGGGTGTTGCAGCTTCCATGTGCCTGAGACCAGTGAAGGAGAGCATGGAACCAACACAGGCACTCTCGGGCTAATGCAGACCCTGCCAAACAGGCTGCAGGATGTCTGTCTCCACAGTCCCTACACAAAGCCTGGAGACACTGTTTCGTGCCTCCAGTGAAGGACCTAAAAGCAACAGAAGCTATCCAGCAAAATTTGTCCTAGAGCAAGAGACAATCCCTGGTCTGCTCTTCCTCACTTACCATGGGCAATAGTCTTCCTGAGTTCCAACAGACTGCGGAAGGACAGTGAAGCCACATGGGGTTTCCCCCACCTTGCTGTATCCTCCTCCACATCCTCCTCAAACTTGATCCAACGGGCTGTCTCCCTCCAGTGCATCTCCTGGTTCTTATCCACCACCAGCTCATTCAGCTCCACAAACACCTGGTGTGGATTACAGTGAGGACACGAGATGCATACAGCTCTACCAGCAGCATACAGAAAGCCTCAGCTCTCTTCTCAAGGTAACACCTGGTTTGATGTGCTACTGGAACAAACCTGCCATAGTTTAACCAGATGTTTACCGCACAGCAGCAGCCAGGATAAATATCACTGACAGCATGGCAGGAGCTTCCATCAGCACATGGAGCACCAGAAAGCTCCAAGTCACATGGTGTGGGCAGAAAGGAGAGAATGATGCAATGCTGCATCCCCTTCTACTCAACTACAGCAATTTCATCCTCTGCCTTCTTCTTGGTTTCCCCCTAAATTTCCCACACTTACCAGAGATAGTGATGTTACTGTGCTGCCAACTTCCACAACAACATCACCATTTCTGTGACATTTAATGTCTCTCCTAAGGTCAAAGCTTTGTGGTTTCAGGGAAATCTCCACTTATATTGAAAAAAGTGTATTTTTAGTTCTCATGATAATGGATAATAGCTTGAAATATCACCCTCAAGGTCATGTAAAGAATGAATTATATTGAAACACATTTATCCCTTTATAAATTGCATGTTTCTAGTCCTGATTTATGGCTTCTGAACAAGTGTGGGAGGACAGCACATGGATACCTCGTGCGGCTTTCTATCCAACTTCTTCTTCTTCTTTTTTTTCTTGACAGATGGAGTTGATGCTAATTTTTTGCTTGTCCTGGTGATCTGACTCCGAGATGGTTTTTTCATCAGATGCCTCCTCACACCTGGGTTGTCTTCAAAGCGGTGGCCTGAAGACATAGGAAAGGAAAAAAGGCCACCAATTTGTCTAGTGGATATGCACTGTCTGGCAGGGAAACACATCCAAGCACATCCTTCTCTCATTAACTCGGGCTACCAAAGCCCTGGCAGCTGGAGAACTCACCATCATCCTCCAGAACTTTGAAGATCCTTCCTGCCTCATCTGCCTACTTTCATCTCTTCCAGATGTCAGTGAGCTAACCTCTTCACAAAGAAGACTTCCTCCTAGGCTGTGCATACACTTGGGACTTCATCACAAAAGCTTTTACTCATGGTACCTGAACAAGTGGTGTGCGAATATCCCCCCAACAAAAAGCAACCTGCAGCCTTGCCCACACAGTTCTGTATCCACGCATCGAAGGCAGGCACCTGGCTGGGCCTCACCTTTGCACCAGAGGAAAGCCTGGTGCTCAGCAAGCATAAGGGGCAGTGAAAGGGAAGGATATTTAGCTGCTGGTCTGGGAGACATAAGGAAATATCAATGTCTCTTTTATTTAATTGTGTGATGAGACTGTAGGATAACACTGCAGCCTGGGGCTGGCTCAGAGGCTGGCAGTGAAGCCGAGCTATCGCTGCCTCTAGATGATCTGCAGCGCTGCTGCAATGCCCTTGGAAAGGTCTGTGTTAAGAGACTGGCTGGCCGAGACAAAGCCTCCAGACAGGCTGGTGAGGCTGCTCCACAGAGCCTTCACTGTGCTCTTGGCTAGCCCACCAAAATGCAGCAAATGCACAACCATTCCAGCCTTTTTGCAATGCCAGACAAACAGCACCTGGGCATCAGCCCGCCAGGGAGAATTCCCCTGGACACTACCCAGAGACAGCAAGTGTATGTTTCTCAGTATGGACAACCCATAGGAATGTGGAAAGCCTCAGAGCCTCATTACAGGATGAGCAGGCTTGCCCAACTAGATTATGGAGTCAGGGCTTTTGCTCAGCTTGGATCCATTGAGGTTTGTTTGCCGTGCTTGTAAGACAATGCCAAGGTCTTCTCCCCAGCAGAGCAAGGGCAGCTCTCCACTGGCTGGGGTGAATGTTCTGCCTGCATGTATCTTTCTGCACTTAGCTTCAAGACCTGCAAGCTTTCAGGGTATGAGACAGTAAAAATCACAGGGTTTTAAGTCTGAGTGGTCTCTTTGATGTTGCAGAAAAACATCTGTACACCTCTGCCATGGAAAGACACACCCAGTATCAGGCCAGGCATACCGTGGCCTTGCACCTTGGAAATCTGGGTCGCCAAATTAAATATAAAATGAATCAATAGTGAGCCTCAGGGCATTTTCCCCCATTGGCTGCCCTGCTGATGCACGTCCTGCTGATGGCGGGACTCCTCCCTGCTCCACTTACTGCACTGCAATGTCAATAGGAGCCAATAACTGCCCAATAACCACCACGAACGTTTCTGGGAGCCAGGCACGTGTGGGGCTTCCGTGGAGTTTCACATGGATTTCTCAGCTCCTGCATAAATAGTAACCAATTCAGCACACAGTATGAGCTCATGCATAAAAAAAGCAGTCCACCATGATCTTGGTATCTGGCACCTTTGCTCCAATCCCTACAGCTTCTGATTCTCCTATGCACCCTGGGACTCCTTCCCACTGTGCCCCTGGAAAACTGGGGCTGGAGTACACTCTGCCCAGCAAGATAGAGCACAGCAAACTTTCCTCACAGTGATGACAATTTATCACACAGGGCTCTTCAACAAAAGCTCTAGAAAGCACCCACAGGAGTCTAGTCTTAGCCAGAAAATAGCTGGAGGACAGATAAAAAGCAAGGAGCCATGTTTCCTGACAGCACCTCTAGTGACTCCCACACTCACTGACAGGGACAGGAATCAGAGTGCTGCAGGGTCAGAGGGCATCAGGGAAGGCACATCTCCAGAGCCCTACCTACAGCAGTCTAAGGAAAGATCTGCTTTGCTGCTCCTCCTTGGCAGTGTTTGTGGCTATTGAGATGCCAGCTGGGGGATACAACTCAGAGAAGCAGGGTGGGCACCAGGTCTTAATTTAGGAGAACCACTGGTTTTGGAGTCCCATGCAGAACCCAGCTGGAGTGCTCCAAGCTGCTCTACAGAGACCCTTTCTGTGTCCTGTCAGATTGGTGGTTTCCCCAAATGAAAGTCAAGTTCAAGAGAGCACCTAAATCTGAGGTCCTTATTCAGGACAGGATCTTAGACTGAGACCAAAGGGTGATAAGGCTCAGGGCATAGGTCTGTCCTTCTTGCTTGAAGCCAAACTCCCCAGGGAGTACTGCTCTTGCTGTCCAAGTGCTCCCCAGGATCTAAGTGTGAAGACAGTGACAATGTCAGAGGACAGAGAGCAATTTCTAAGGTAGCTCCACTACAATGAACTGGCATATCACCCTCCCACACAGCATCTCCTACAGTCTCTTCCAGAAGATGATCTCGTCACATTAGCTTCCACAGTCTGATTTCTTTGGATGAACAAATTCCTTTTCCAGTAGCTTAAATCTGAATATGACAAATATGACTGCACTGGTTAAAGACTTCCCCGAGAATGCCTTTGCTAGCAGGCAACTGCCTTCAATTTACAACATAGCACCTGCTCCCCTCCTTTCATTTCCCTCAATCCACCAGAAGGAAGACCAGAAAGAAGCATCAGAGCAACCTGCTATTCTGGCATCACAGGGATAAAGCATGCTGCCTATATACTCCAATGGTTAAGCTATAGCAAGAAAAAAGAGATTTAAAACTCAGACTTTTGAAATATATGAAAAGCAACTTAAAACTCAGATTCTTGAAATATTTAAAACTAGATCAACTTATTTAAATTTAAATATTTAAAACTTAATCAGCATACTGTAAGACACAAGCCTATGCTGGCTTCTGGAAAAAGCTACTCCCTGTCCTGCACAGAGCCCAAGTATCTCCCAGCTGATGCTAAGTTGAGTGTGATAGGGATAGCTCATCCCTGCTGCCAACCAGGCATCCAGGTCCAGCACTCCCCATGCTCCAAACACTTAAAAGAATGCAAGGAGAACAAGGACTTGATTCTGTTCAAAAGCAAATGGATTCCTCCTGGATCTGAGTTGGTCCTGGAAGAGGCACTGCCATGGAGTGAATAGCTGGGCAAGTGGCACTGGCTGAAAGTGAACTGGCTCTGCACCAAACAGACTCTGGTGTCTCAGCCATGTCTGACTCTGCCAGGATTAATCCACAATGTGGATTCATTGTACAGAAATAATTAAGAGTTGACTGTACAGTGCAACTGCAGTATTAGCTGTGGCAATCTATGAATGTGTTAACTATTAGAAAGCCCAATTTCCCCACTTTGAATGTGATGCATTATCACACCTTGCAGAGTGATCTGCCCTTTCTACCTTCCTAAGAATAGCCATGTTTTCCAAGGTGAACTTGGAACAATTTCTTCAGGCTTAGAATTTACAGTTTGTTCAGATTGGGACAGCTGATGGGACCAATTTGTTCCAGGCTTCTATTTTGAACTTTGCTACTATTATGTGCTCTATCAATTTACATTAACAAGTAGCAGACTTGTTACAGTAATAGCCAGAAGCTAATCCCCACTTGCTGGTCCCTGCAGAAGCACATGGGCAGACATTTTTTTTTTCCCTGAAGGCTTGTAAAGATGGAACAGATGACAAAGAGAACATGATGCTGCGACTGGGAGGCAGGGCAAATTAAGTCTTTTGCCCAAGATCAAACAGTCTGTGGCAGAGGAAGAAGCTGAACCAAGGCATCCTGAGCTCCTGTCACAAACACTCTGCTTTCCCACTCTGCTGTGTAAAACTCTTTAGTGGGCTAGTTCTGGGACCATGTGCACCCTTCCCATGTGCACTACTAAAATCCCTTGAAAAATTAACACATGATCCAGATGAGGACATTTGGACAACCACCACGAGCCATGGCTATGAACAGTATCACTCCCAAGGTGGGCCACCTTTCAGCATAGTGTACCAAAGAAGGATCCCTGTGAGAGATGGGAGTGAGGCTCCCGTTTCTGCACCATCTCCAAGACAGCACAGAGATCACTCTGTAAGGGATGTGAAAGTATAGAAACAGATGCAGAGAACAGGAAGACATTCTTGACTCTCAGGATTCCTATTATCTCCTTCCCTGCTTTTCTCACTCTCGCTTCCTTCCTTCCTCTTTTCCCCCTTCCAGGCACCCCAGCCAGCCTGCCGTCAGCTAGTTTCACAGCCATGACCAAGCAGGCAGATACAAAGACTAGGTTATTTTTTTTTTTTCTCTGGGCAATTAGGCTATGGTGCAGAGCTGAGAGCCTGATACCCACCTCCGCTGTCAGATCCGCACCTCGACTCAAATTCCAGCAAACAGAGCAGCAGCACAGTCACCTTGTGCTACAAATGGAAGGGGAAATCTCTTTGTCCTTACACACACCTCAGAGCAGCTGCTTTTTCTCTGCCCATGGCAGGGGCCACAAGCACAAACAGCAAGGTGCAGCTGCCTCTGGAGTGAGACACACACACAAAAGCACCTCAGCACTACAACACAGATCGGTACTAAGACCTCACACAGACACACGGGCATCAGGCAGCTCCTCTGGTGTCCCCAGACACACAGGGGGGCAGACTGTACTACCTCTAAACCAGAAGATCAACCTGACACGGAGAGAGGGTACAGACAACAAACACAGGAGGGGGTTATGCACTGTAGCTGGGGACTCTCATCTACAGCTGCAACCATGGGGTCACTGCTCTGGTACTTACAGGTGGGCTCCCCGCCTGGGTAGCCCAGATGGTTTCTGATGGCCTCCCATAAATCATAATCTTCAAAATTGAAGGCAAATTCATCAAAGTCTTCATAGCCAAGTGAGTTGCGAATACAGGTGCTTATCACTACCTCCGGGCTGCTGCCCCCTTCTGATTCCTTTGCTGGCTCCTCTCTCTCTTGAAGGGTTGTCATTTTGTCCTTGCGAAGGTCAGGGGTCAGGTGTCATGAGTGACACGCCTTCAGATGAGGAGCCAGAATAGCCAGGCTGATGTGTGGGAAGCAAGCTGTCCCCCTGGGGTGGCTTCACCACGGCCCTGGGGCCAGCCCCGGTGCCTCGCTCCCCTGCTCACGGGGCATGAAGGTGCCGGCTGCAGCAGCCCCGAGGACTGATGAGGTTCCAGGAGACTGGCTCCACCCAGGGATGCTTCCGTGGGGGGCTCCCCACCAGCTCCTCCAGAGCAGAGTCCTCACTTTTCCATGGGGTCTTGTGCCAGATGCCCAGGGATGCGGCACCCGTGGCCCGGGGACAGCCAGGCTGCGTGTGCAGCACCGCTTCTCTCCCTCACTCCCCTCTGGTGTCTCCCTCCCTCTCCAGCCTGCAGAGCAACCTATTGAATTCTCCATGTCCTCGGGCCCGGAGCGTGCATTTCCATGACGTCTCTTCTCTCTGTCCTCGTGCCACACACAGGGGCAGTCCCCCTCTGAGGCGCTCCAGAGGGGGCAGCCGCCTCCGCCACGAGAGCAGAGGACAGGGGAGGCTCCTCACCTCAGGTTTTCTGCAATACCAGAGCTGGCGGCGTGTCAGACTGAGGGCTGATTGCCGGGAAAGTGTGTCAGGAGAGGAGAGAGCTGGGTCTCAGGGAAATGCTGGGAGCCCTGAACCAGAGAGGACAGGGGGGTGGGTGCAGGAGCAGGCATCCATGGGGTAGGTGGGAATAGAGACGCTGAAAACACGCTGTAGACAATGCAAAGCTGACAGAGATGAGACACTGTCGGAAAAGAAGGATCTGGGGAACAGGAAGGTGAGGACCAGGTCCTGTGGCAGGCTGAAGACCATGCCCGAGGCTGCTAGGGGACACAAGAGAAGCAGGGGACAAAGGGACACACGCACTGGTAATGCAGGTAGTGTTGTAAAGCCTCACTTTTCATGCCATCCAAGTCAGCGGATGCCAGCATCTGGGCCTCGGCCTCGTCCGTGGGGACACGCTGGTACGCCGCGCTCTCCAGGGTGGTCATGCTGCCGATGCATATCCTCTCCTTCAGGTCATAGGTGACCCGTTGTCCACTCGCCACCTGGCCCCAGGCCTTGCGCTTCTCCCACCCACGGGACAGACGCTCTCGAGGCCCGGGGGGGCTGTAGGAACCAAAGAGACTGACAGTAGTAAGCAGGGTCAATGAGAATGGGCAGTGGCCCTCAGGGGTTGGGGTCCCATGGCCCAGCCCTGACCAGCATGTCCCTGAGAAGGAGCAGGGCCAGCAGTCATCTCCTGCAAAACCTGAAGGCTGCTCCTTCTGGTCCTCTCCTTCCCTACCACAGAGTTGGATCAGCCTGTGCCCAGTGTTGGGGACCTATCCCTGAGTTGATGGCCTCATGGTCCCCTCCTGGGGCTTCCCAGCTTGCAGTTCAGCATGACAGCACAAGTTAGCTGGGAGGAAGGGTACTCCATGTGTGCAGCCCAGTGCCTCTAACCCTGCACTACGGGGATCCCATGGACCCAGGGAGGTTGCAGGAGTCCCATAGAATCATCATCCCACCAGAGAGCAACCCACTTGTTCACAGATGCTCTTCCTCTGGGGCCCAGGTCCCTTCTGACTGAGCAGGCAAGTTCAGGCTAAGCACAGCCACTACCCCTGGGGACAGACTGTGCAGTGACCTTGAGCTGGGAAGAGCAGCAGGCAGCCTGGCACTGCTCACCTACCTGTGGAGAGAGGCGGGGCCCTTGTCCTGCAGGAGGTCAGCAAAGCGAGGCATGGGGGACAGGATGCCACACTCCTCCTCCACGTGGAACTGTGCAGGAGCCAGAGTGCTGCTGGACTCCTCCTCATCACTGCCAACGGTGAACTGCAGAGACAACAGTCCTGACAGCAAGAGCTGGGCAGACAGCCCCCACCCCAACCCTTGGCACACAGAGCATCCTCAGAATGGGCCACTGTGAGTTTCCCCACACACCCATACCCTGGGACTGCTCATATTGAAACCTCCACTATACTAGAAACCTTAAGAATAGATACACTGATCTTCCCCCATGGGTCTTACAGCCCCAAAATGCTAATGCTCATCCACTCCTGCATCCACACCAAGCAATGACTTACCTGTCACTGTCCTTTGGTAGCCATCTCTGCTAGGCAAGGACATAAACACTCTTCCCACAATACTGCACAGCTACAACTTCTTATCCCTGAGCAGCACACTTGCTGGCACCCTCCTACCACCTCCCCCCAGACTCCAAGCCCCATCCAGATAGGCATGCCCTGGCCTTGCCTTTGGTTTGCTTGGGGACTCCAGCTTAGGGGATGTGTCCTTCCCACGAGCTTCGGCCTCAGACTCTGCAGAGATTTCTTTCTCCTGGACCTCCTCTGCCTCAGATTCTCCTTCTTCCTCTTCTTCTTCTTCCTCTTCTTCCTCCTCTTCTCCTCCCTCCTCGTCCTCTTCCTGAATGGTGGGGGTGACCTCTGAGGGAGGTATTGAGGTTTTCTTCTTTTTCCTCCTCCTTTTTTTCCTCCTGCTGGCACGGGGTGGCCTCTTTTGGAACTTGAGGGCAGAAGGGAGGTGAGTGGAAAGGGGATGATGGATGTGGTGCGAGGTTTGGCGGTGGACTGAGAGAGAAAAAGAGAGTCAGGGGCAGGAAGAGGCTGGGAGGAACCTGCCAGGCGCCCCTCCAGGAAACAGCATGGTCTGAAGATCAAGGGCCAGGAAGGGCAAGGAGAGCCACCAGCCCACAGGGACATAGCAAAGCTCTTTCAGTGATGCAGCAGCCTGTGTCCAGCCTGGGATAGGTGGGGACACAGCCCCTGTGCAGTGCCAAACCACCCCAACACAGCTCCACTGCCCTGGGGAAGGCAGCACTCCTCTTCCCACGTTGCCAAAAGCCATTTGCATGGCTGTGCAGAGCTGCAGTGACCTGTCCCAGGCAACATCCTCTTCCTAAACTTGGGGAAATGTTTCTTGCATCCTCAAACAAGCATGATTTGGGCCCTTTACAAACTTTCTCAGGACATTACTATGTGGTTAGGCCATGGCTTAGTGCTGGACTTGGTGTTATGTTTACAGTTGGACTTGATGACCTTAAAGGTCTTTTCCATCCTAAATGACAGTGATTTCTTTTCTGCATAATGTTTCTTTGAGTTAAATAGATGTAGCTTATTTATCCCCCAGGCTCTGACAGAAAGTTCCTCCTACAAACCCACAGGAGCAACAGTGCAGATGCAACCTAAGTCCCCATCCCAGGTACTTTGAGGGCATGTGTCTACCAGCCTCTGAAATTGAGGTTCAGTTAGGAGGCTGCCTTTTAAAAACCAGGGTAAAGAAACAGGGCAAAAGGACTTTTCTTTAAACTAATCTACAAAGAGAAATTCATACAGACTTGACCTGGGTGTCATGGGAATTACAGAATGAGAAGAAATTAAGGGCATTTCTGAGCCTTCACTCCAAAACAAAGGCAATGCACCAGGCAGGGGACAGGGTAAGCTCAGCAACCCACTGTGAGAGAAAGAGAAGCCACTGCTGCTAGGGTTAGCTGCAGGCACAAAGCCTCCCACGGACAGTCTGCAGGATGCACAAGTCCTGGGGCTGCACCTGGAGTGGCTGAGATCGGGGGGCACCAGCCACTTGGCAAAGGGGTGTTGCTCGACAGCTCTTCCTGAGGAATTGTTTCCAGTCTGTTTTGATTTGGTTCCTTCCCAGCTTTCCTGTGACATGGCAGCAAAATCTGTTTATAGTGAAAACTACCTTCAAAGGACGTTTTCAATGTAGGCTGTAACCTTCTCCCTGGGAGAGCCAGGCAGGTTCATTGTTCTGCTGTCATGTTTCCTTTCCTTTGGTTTCTCAAGTCTTTTCTCCCTTGTTTCCCCCCTTGGGAACAGCAGGGATATTTCACACATCCCCTTGGTTCAGAAGAAGCAGCTTGTGGCAAGATTAGAGGAGAGTTAGAATGGCCAGACGTCTGCAAATTGGAAAGACTTTGGGCTCTTGATAAACACTTTTCTCTCAAAAGTGTTTTTTTCTTTGACTTAACTGAGTGTACTATATTTCACTCACAAGATGTGGCAGAAAGACCCTCCTGTTGTGCTGCTGTACTTCCATAGCATGCCACAGAGAGGTCAGGCATGAATTTCTAATATAAGAAGCAAGGAAGACCCCAACTATACACACGTTGCTTCTTCAACAGCACAAAGCTGCTGGTGAGGACACAGCCCATCTTTCCCTTCTGGCTTGTTCACTTCAGCCCTAGACAGAAACATTTATGTTTTGGATCAGAAGGAAACTGAAGCCTAGGGCTGCAGGGAAGGGCAGTGATGGTGTGTAAGCTGGCACAGAAGATGGGAGTAGTGCTCTTCTCTTCACCCCTACACTCAGCCCTCCTCATGTCAACTGATCACATCTCCACAGAGATGGTCTGGAGGTGGGAAAAACACACCTCTTCCAAACACAAAAGGATTTACATCTCCCTCTTCTTCCTCCTTGTCCTCCTGTGCATCCAGTCCCTGCCCTCCCTGCTCCCTTTCTTGCACTGCCTGCCTGTATGGAAAGTTACTGACAATCTGGTGTCCCAGATGTTTGATTACATTTCTTGGTGAACTTGATACAAGAGATATGAAAAAGTAATTTGGATAGGGAGCCCAGAAGGAAGAGCCTACATATTAGGAATTCCTGGCTTCAACTGGAGCAGGAAACATTTTTAAGCCCAGAGAGCATTCACCTCCACGGGCTGGTATGTTGTCGTTAAAAGTCTAATGACCTTCCAGCTTTATGAATACAAACTGCATAAAACTTTTGATAACCAGGGTTGATGTCCTAGACAACAGAAATACATCAGGAGTTCAGAGGAAAAAAAAGCTTGATTCTGATAAAAGAAAAATTATTTTCCTATTAATAAGGAAAAAAACCCCAACCCTAAACAGCACAAATATCTTGTCAAATTTTCAAAAAGCTTCTGCCATGCATGCTCAAGCAGATCATCCATGTCCTCCAAGCCAACCCGCACAACTGTGCACACAGGCAGAGCTTCTGAGCAGGTAGGTCCTACGGGCACAGGACAGGAATTCAACCCACAGCAAAGCTATCAGCACCTTGCAGCCATGTGCATGAGTGACTGTGAGCCCAGATGGGAAGTGTTATTTGAATGGAGCCTCTGTAGAGAAACGACACAGGCAAAAAAACAGCAGCTGAAGTGCACTACAGTAATAGACTTTTACCAGCAAGCTTTTGTAACAGCCATTGGAAATGAGTGGCCAAGCAGAAAACAGCCTGGTGATGTACTTGGGACATAATGTTCCCAAGGTTGTACCCCATCAAAGCCAAGCTGGAAAAGAAGCACTATGTGACTGTGGAGAGCCACAGACTAGGAAAAATCTCCCAACCATTGCTACGTGTCTGCCACACAAACAGGCTGCTGGAAGGGGGCCTCTTCCTGCCCTTCACTGCTGTTACTACAAAGTAACATAACACACCTACACCAGACAATATCTTACAGTCACTCCTGTTGGTACATTCTCATTTAACACCCAAAGTGACTTTGAGCAGACCAGTTGCCTTCATCATGAAAGAGCAGTTAAAGGAATAGATATGCTGCTCAGATGAATTCAGGTGAGATAACCACAGCACTTTAAATTCACACCCCACCTTTATTTTTCAGTTCCTTTCTTTGATCAGATAAGCCCAATGGATTCTTGAGTGCTATTTAGAAATACACAGGCATGCCTGACTGGAGCCATCTGCTTTCAGACAGGGGAGGACAGCCTGGTTTCTCGTCATATTTGGATGTTTCTTTGCAGCCACATGGAAGAAAAATTGTTTTAAACTGGAAATTTCAACTTGGGGAAGCAGCTGCATAGGTCTCAGAAACCGGTCTAGGAGGTGAGCGAGCACCCCAGGCTGAGCTACGCTGCTGGGGGGGCTGTGCAGTAGCTATGCCTATGGAGACAGAGAAAACAGGAACAGGCTGGAAGCAGGCCGTGGGCACTGGTGCTAAACTGTGTGTACATAGCACCTTGGGAACGCTCTGGAGGAAGGAAGTGAATAGCAGGCTAATACAATCTGCAGTCCTGGCACAAGGCTGCAGAGCACGTGGGACTGAGTGAGGGCTGGTGGTGAGGGTGGGAGGGGGTACAATGTTTCAAAACCTACATACATTCAAAATCTCTCTCACTGTAGCTGCGACTTTGCTTCTCCAGATTGCTTGATGCTGACTTGCTTATCAGGTCCCCAAATCTCTCGATTGACAAAGTCTTATCCAAGTCCTCATCGTCCTCGGCACCAGGAGAGGCTTTCTCTGCGTCATCTCTGCCCTGCACAGAAACCGCCAGGTAAGAATCAAACACGGCAGACCCCTAAAAGCCCTCTGGATCCTCCTGCCCTTCCAACAGCACCGGCTTGCTAAGGAGCAGCCGGCTCCATACAACAGGCCTGGGGCATAATTTCTCACATAGAGGCACAGCACTGCTCAAAACCAAGTGCCAGAATAGACCAGCAAGCTCCAAGGCACCCTCTGCAGAGACACCTTAGTGGTCCTCCACTCAAAGGTGGAGGAGATACCTCCTCTCTTGAATGGCAGGTATCAAGGGAATATGCCAGTGCCTGTTTTTCCCATTAGAGGAAATATGTAGCTTTTGTTTGGCTGGAATTTCTCTCCCCTCACGTTTAACTGCTGCCCTCTGGTCTTCCCTTTGCCCAGTCTGCCATCTCTCTCATTCTTAGACCTCCTCTGTATTTCCCCTTGGGAAACAGCATCCCTGCTCTGGTGAGCTGCCCTTGGGTCAGCAACCACCCTGTGCCTTCCCACCTCCCCCCCACACACCTAGGGACTCCTGGTTTCTCTTGGATACCTTCTTCAGGCTTTTCCTCCTGTTTCAGGCAATGGGAACTTCTCTGCCTTTTGCTGATGGAAGTGCCCTGAGATGAGCATCACCAGGTGTCCCCTGGCTTTTCTTTCCTTCTTTCTTTCTTTCTCCTGAGCAGCTGCAGCTGGTAAAATTTTCCATCAATATAGCCGAAATGCCAGCGCAGAGCTGTTGTGGACTCCCGTGTTTCCATGGAAACAGGAGGAGGCCCAACTGTGACAAATCTGCTAGGCAGAAAGAGGGAGCAAGGCAGCTTTAGCCGAGAGATCCCTCTCCTTGCACCCCTGTTCTTAGCTGTGGCCTAGGGGCAGCTCTGTATCTGTGGGCAAGACTGCCTCTCCTCTCACCTTAGCACAGGTGTCCCAAGTCCTGCCAAAATGGAGATAGTCTGTTTTCACGCTGCTCAGCTCCTCCTGTCACTTGTGTACCCTACCCAATGGCACAGGGACCTCACAGAGCAATCTCTGGCCTTTTCTGGGCCATGGTTTGCTGTCTGTGTGGAGAGGATACGGGCTCGTGGGCAGCCTCAGGCACGCTTCGTGCAGACCTGTCCCCGGTAAACGCCGGCTGTGTCTCCTACTGCAGCACGCTGCCAGGACACCAGTCCCGCTCTCAGCCGGCAGGAGCACGGTCCCTGAGCAAGAGACAGCCCCGCTGCTGCTGGATTCCCACCTCACCTGCTGCAAGTCGATGAAGACATCTCCTACGGGAGGGGACTCTCCAGCTGCCATTTTGGTTCAGGACCTAAGGGCCTGGGCAAAATATCAACCCTTCTCTTTCACCGGCAGGCACCCAGCAAACCTGGAGAGTGGCATAACCTGTGGAGAGAGGGCAGGACAAGGGAATGTCGTGGGAGACTGCTGGCCACTGCCCTCAAGCCCCTAGCTCCTGATCCAGAGGTCACCTCACCAGCCCTTGGAGAACTTCCCTGGCATCACAAGGACTGGCCTGTCCTCAGCAGTGTGCAGGGGTAAGTGGCCCAGCTCACACTGCTTTGGCCACCCGCTCCAGCTGATCAGGGATAGATGGGATCCTGTCCTTCTTTGAAAGGTCAGAGGGGGCCAATGGAGACAGCAGCTATATATAGCTCCTGCACGGGCTGTGCAAGAGAAAGAAAAGCTTCCTGCTCAGCCACCTCTACAGCAGCACACCTGTGCAAAGCTGGGGTGTGACTGACCACCAGGGAAAGAAAAAGTCAGAGAGATCAGGTGCTGGGAGTACATGCCAGGAGCAGGCAGCAGAGTGGTCCTATGGTACCTAGCTTTAAATGGACAGATCCCAAAAAAGGCCGGAAGGAACCACAGAGAGAGCTGTGCAGACCACAGAGATAGCACAAGGACAAACAGTTCATCATTCAAATGCCACACACAAAGCAACACATGTTACAGGCAAAGAGACCAACCTTCAGGCTGCAGATCTGTGCCCTGTCAGCACTGGCAGGGCTAAAGGGCACACACGTGCCTGAGGACAGCACAAAGGAACAATCTGCTCAATATCCAACTACATGAGAGGAAGGTAAAGAGGTGCCAAGCTTGACAAGGACTGGGATACAGACTAACACAGAAACACCTCTGGTCAAACCACCTAGAGCAGCAGCACAGCCTAAGCAGCCTGGGCTGCACCCCAGGAAGAACTGGAGATGGTACAGAGACTGGCACTGGGAAGACACTGATCCCAAAAACTCATCTGAAACAGATGTAAGCACATACACAGTGACTTGGGCACAGGGAAAAGCAAAGTGTCCTCAGCTCACAGCACAAGAAAAGGGACATTCGTTAAAACTACAAGGGTAGAATACAAATGAACTCAAAATTGGCAAAACATTTTTTTTTAGTGATGTCATCAAGGAGCAAAAAACTGCAAAGTCAGAGGATAGCCTGGCCATCTCTCTGGTAATAAGTTGTATTTATGACAAAGAAAATTAAGATAAATTAAAGCCATCTTTCAGAACAAGCTATTCTCCAGCTGTGAAAGCTTTGGAGTAAGTATTAGAGTGTGTGTCCTGGCTATCTGCTGAGGGGTTTCTTACTATCTCATCTGAAGTATCTAGCATTGGACACTGTTCAAGACGGGTGAGTGAAACACTAAAGATTGTCTAAGGATGAAACCAGTAAGGCCACTTCATTATCCTTTCTATCTCTGAAGATCTCCAGAAGGTCTACAGTCTGCTTACTCTGCCTACATGAAGAGCTTATTCAAACCAAAAATCCCAGGACCATCTGTAAGGCAAGTATTTGAGGAGCTAATCTGACCACTGATGAAGGATGCTCCTTTGCTCCACCTTCCTAATTATCAGGAACAAGGCAAAACATAGTGGAAGAAACCCCTGAAACACACCTCAATGGACTCATCACTAATTTCATCCTCAGTAAGGCCTCAACAGCTCAAGAGAAACAGGCTGCCAAGACAGACATCTAAACAGCAAATGCAGCATCCAGGCCTTCCTTTTATTAGAAGGCATGATAGAGAAAAGGTTAATACATGGCGCTTTTTTTCCCCTTTTTATTTTTTTCCATTTAATTCAAGAAGAGGGCATAATTCCTTGAAAACAAACAGCAGTACATTTGAAACTGAACACAGGGAACATTTTATTCCAGTGGGAAGAGCTGGCAGGGAAACCTGACTTTGCAGGGCCATGGCATCACCACTGTTAAAGAAAGGACTGGGTATTTTCAAGAAACAGAACATTCACAACTACAGAGCGACTGCAAGTATTGCAGGCACTTTAACTTAGGGATTAAAAAGATAATGGGGCTTTGGCAGCAGCTCCTGTAGAGGCAGAATCCCTAAAACCTAGCAAAATGGTAAAGGTAATTTAACAAAAGAAATGTTAATGCTCAGTTTCACCTCAATTCCACTAACATGCCTTGTGGGGCCTTTGAAGTAAACTAAAAACTATCAGCAGGATTGTGAAGCCATGTGCTTTGTTTCAGGTCAACCTTAGGTATGTCTGAAGCAAGGCAGAGGTTCCAGGGGCATTTTGTGCTCCTGGAGGGAGGAAACCCATATCCTGGAGAGCTGCTGGGTGCAACATATTCTGCTCAAACCAGCTTTGTAAGATATTACACTGAGTTTAAAACTACAGCCCAACTGCCTGAACAAAGTCAAAAGGGAGGGAAAATCCAGCACTTAGTCTCTCTTTACTCATCATAGCAGCGCATTCAGAATTATGCTGAAGCCATCACTCTAATGAGGCTGAACAGCTAAAAGCCAGGCAGTTGTAGTAGCAGTAAGAGAGCCCTGGGGACTTGCTTCGAAATTTCAGAGGGATTGGGAGATACCCACGGGATTTCCATCAATGCCCCACTCGCCACCCTGTGAAAGCAGGATACGATGTGTGGGCACCTCAAGCCGGTAGGACTTGAAGTCCAGCTCTTGGAAGGCTCTGAGGCTTTGAGGATGAGAGAGAGGTGAGGATGAGAGCTGATTCTAACCCTACCAGCTCTCCTGTTTGTGAAGAATGGAGAGCCCACAGCCTGAAAGCACTGGTGCTCCCTTTCGGCACATTCACAGCTGGCCACGGCCACTAGAGGCCACTTGCCCCTCACTCTGTGCCGCCTCTGGAGGAAGGTGGAATGGGCACCTACTGGGATCTTGCCTGGCGTTTCTATCACCCTCAACAGATGGAGTTCAGAGCAGTGCACAATTTTGCCAGTAGGCCAGAGGGATTGATTTATAAGGAAAGGTTAGGAGCTAATTTTGTCTAGCACAATATGGGATGACTAAGATGGGGAGGGGACAAACCAGCAGTCTGGAAAGATCTCAAGGGTGTAAAACACAACTAAAGATTATTTTTTTTATCAGGTGGCCCCTCATAAAGAGACTTGAGAATGGGTTAAAATTTAAAATAGAAACTTAAAAGGAGTATCAGGGAGAATTCTGCTATTAAGCACCATGCTGAAGCGCCCAGCCTGCCGACATCACTGCATGGGTTGCCATAAGAAGAGCAGAAGACAAAATGGGAAACTAAAAAACCAAACACCACTAAAGAAAAGCAAATGACTGATACCTTCATCCTACTCTATCTCCTGCTTATGGGGAGTACGTGATTCAGCATTCCCGCTAGAAGTAATTTTCAGTAATAGAAGCGTCATGCCAGCAGGCCAGATTCGAAGGGAGGCCAGAAAAATCCACAGCCTGCCAACCTGTGTGCACTCAAGCATCCCCTCTCTCTCCACAAGCACATCAGTGAACAGAACTGGCTCACATAAATCACCATTCCTTGTACTGACCATCATACCGACCATCTACGTTTAACAGGTTCTGAAGGAAAGGAAGCAGGCATGTCCCTGCAATGCTGGCAGCTACAGCATCTCCCACATGTTGCTCACAGGGACTCCAGCGGGGCTCCCCCTCACCCCCAAAGGCTGCTTCACAGTGCCAGTGCTTCCCTGTTTTGCTGAGAAAAACACAATCTGGCACATCTTTGAGGGCCAAGACAGCAGTTCACACTGTCCCTTTGCAATAAAGATGAGCCGGTAACACTACAGGCAGGCTGCCCCAGCTCCATGGGCAAGGGGCTGCATGAAGACAGCCATCAGGTCCCACATCCATCTCCACAGCTCTTCCTTAATCCCCTGGCCATCGGCTGAGAATAATTTAGCTGTGCAGTGTCTAGACTAAGAATGGATGTTAAGATAGGGATAAAGCCACAGGGGCAAAGCTGGTTTGAGGATAGGGGAGGAGAAGGGACTCTGGCTGATAGACACAGACAGAAAGAGCTCACAAAGAAGAAGGATTAGAGGCCTTGGAAGATTTTCCTGGGAAGAAATACTGATGTGCCCGTCCATGGAGGAAAGGAGCAGGAGGGGTGCTGCTGCATACATCAAAGCATTTGGATGCTACTGTGACACTTGCAGCATCAAAGCCAAACAAAACAAGGAGTGGGGCTGCACAGCCCCTACCTCTCCTCCGACATGGTGAGGAACCGACACACATATCAGAATGAAAAGGCAACACATAAGACAGTAAACACACAAAGTTTTCCAGCATGAAGGCTTTAACCTGTGGATCTGTCTGCCACAAGGCTATGTTGCAATTTGTATTATTACACGAGCACTTTGGAAGGCTTAAATATTTCAATGAATCCTATACTCCACTGAACTACCCTGGATGAACCATCACAGCCATTCACTCCTGAAGCACCGTCTGTTCCGTGACTCTCCCTCATAACAGGCCCTTCATAGGGTACCAGACGGGACGGAGCCTGCACGGTCCACAGACACATAAACGAACACACGGAACAAAATTCACTCCAGAACGAAGTGCCAACACCAGACAGTAACAATAAGCCACCCTTCCACTGCACGTAGGACGGCTCTGACAGACACACGTACAGCCAGGAAAGGAAAGGGACACAGTCAGGCACTGGGGTCATTGCACCACGTCCGTGCCTGCCCCGCAAGCCCGCAGGTGCGGAGCGCGGGACTGCTCCACGCCGCGCCGCATCCAGCCCCGAGCACCGCGCTGCGTGCCGTGCCGTGCCCCGTGCCATGCACCGCCCCGCACCGTGCCATGCAATGCACCATGCCCCGCACCGGCAGCCACCCGCACCGCGCCACGCACCGTGCAGCACCGGAGAGCCCCGCAGACGGGCCGGGGCAGGGCAGCCAGGCGGAGCTGCTGCAGCCGGGGCAGCGCAGGGACAAGCCACCCCCCGCCCCTCCGGCCCGTACCTCGCACCGCCGGAGCAGGCGAGCCGCCCGCCGCCGCCGCCGCGCC
>VZUI01039690.1:0-62677 GCA_013401135.1 Cettia cetti
AGCCAGGGGCCGTGCCCGGCCTTCCCTCAGCCAGGGGCCGTGCCCGGCCTTCCCTCAGCCAGGGGCCGTGCCTGGCTCTCCCTGAGCCAGAGGCCGTGCCCGGCGTTCCCTCAGCCGGAGCCTGTGCCCGGCCTTCCCTCAGCCGGGGGCCGTGCACGGTCAGGACCGTGATTCCTGCTGAGGTCCCGCACGGCCCGGCCCGGCAGCCGCTCTCAGGCGGGGAGCTCCGGCCGGTGGGCCCGGGGGTTCCGCCGTGCCCCGGCCTTCGCACCCCTGTTGGAAGAGCAAAATCACGAGCGGTTCACTCCCCTCTGGCTCCTTCGGAGCTTCCTGGCAGCTGCAAAAAGCAGAAACGCTTTATTTTTACAGGTAGAGCCTGAGATTTGAAAGATGAATTCAAGTCTGAATAAATTGAAGGAATTGGCATGCAGCATCACCTAGTGTAGGTAATCCTTTTTCCATAAGTAGATATATTATGTCTATTCCAATTATTTTTCCATTTTCTGTCTGGCACATTTAACATAGTGGCATTGAACTAATAAAATAAGCTTTTCTATTACTTTTCAATAGCTGTTATAATAAAATTCAGTGTGAGCTAAACTAGAAGTAAAAATGGCTACATGGTGAGATGTATAATTTTCTTCTCCATAGGAATGTGAAGTTTAGGAATCTGAATAAACTAAGGTTTCATAATTGCTTAAATAAACAGCTGGGTAACGTATAAAAGATATAATTGAATATCTTATTCCACCAAGTCATTTAGAAGAATGATCTGGTAAATTCTCTTAAGGCTGTGCCAAATAGAATCTGAAAAAACAGTATGTCTTGAGTTTTTCAATTTTTTTTCCTTTTGTTATTATATCAGTTCCTATCATCACTCTTAGTTTATATTTACTTTCATTACCAGTAGCATCATTTATGCAGTCCTTCTCAGCCTCAGCAGCTGGTGTATTCCTTGAGAATCCAACCCAGTGCAGTAGGAGCACTGTGTGGAATAGAGATGCTCTAAGACTGCAGCAATTTAATATTTAATGTGTGCACTCAAAAAGCGAAGGTGTAAGCCAGAGAGGGATTACTGCTGTTTCCCTCTGGGCTGCTGGAGTCAGCTCCATCCCATCCCTGCTTCTTTGTGCCATGGATTTGGCTCCATCCCGTCCCTCCTGCCTTGTACCATCGCTCAGCTTGGAGTTTGGATATGTGAGTTCATGTGGATGTGTGCAGGCTCCTTTCCATGGTGCAGAGATCACCATCCCCTCGGGTGTCACCTTTCCTGCCGGCACCAGTGGCGTTTAACCCAAACCACTCAAGAGTGAGCAGCTCCTCCTGTGTGGCCTGGACAGGCAGGAGTGACACAACAGGCTGAGCCACACCACAGGCAGAGCATTTCCAGAGTCCAGCCAGGTCTCACACAGCTGTAGGAGATGTTTCCAAAGCTGCAGAGAGAATCTGCATGATCACTTGGTGGTGTTTTCAGAGAGGTCACAGCACAAGGTGACTCCTTCCCCTTGCCAGCAAGGCAGGATGGGGGAAGGCCCTGCTGTGCTGAGCTCCCCAGCATTTCCCTGAGCAGGGTCTGAGGAAGGATCGGGCCAAATGTGTCAGGATGAGATATCCACATACAGTAATTCTTGTTTCCTACCCTACAGCTCTGAGTTAAGATTCAGGAGTATGTGCAGAATGGCCCTTTCATTGTGGTCTGTCCTTCTGAAGGGTGCAGCACACTTGAGACAATTTCTGGGAACATCCAGTCAGGACTGAATATATCAAACAAAAGAAGCCAAATTCCCGTTCTTGCTTGTGCTCCACTGCAGGCAGGGGTGAGGTGGTGATTGGGCCAGAGGGGAAATTAATTTGCTTATAATACTCACTTAAACCAAAACAAGGATATCCTTAAAATTGGTACTATTGATAGTCAAGTTAAATAATTTATTACCAAAGAAATTAAAAAAAGAGCAGTCACTGTAGATTTTTGCTTGTGTTAGTTGAAATGTTTAGATGTGTGTTCGTTCAGGACTTTGCAAGATGGAGCTCCTGGGCTGTGACTGGGGTGCCTGTTCACTGCTGCAGTACAAACACTGGTGCAAGGGATGTGTTGTGGAGCTACAGAGTTGGGCACTGCATACTCACTGTAAAGGGGGATTGCTGAGGAAGGGCTTCCATGTCCAGCTTTCCTTAGGAAGGGAATTAATGTATGTGTAGTGATTGCTAACATATAATTCTGCTCAGTGCAACCTCATCTGTAACCTGACATTGCTTTTGGTGGAAGTATTTGTGAGAATCTACAATGAGCAAGTGATAACAGAGTCAATTAAATTATTACATTTCTAATGTACACATTAACAGGGCATGAAGAAACTTCGATTGTGGTTCCAATTTCATCCCATCTTCTTAATTGTATGTGCAGTAACACCACACCTTGACATTTGCAAAGTGGCATCAGATCACCCCGAGTTTGAAATGTGATTCCCAGCCCATGATTATGTAAAATTAAACTGCTGCATAGCTTCATTGGGAATTTGCAGGACAACCCCTGCATCAAGGGACAACCAATTAACAGCTTTATGAGCACTTTCCAATTTGCTTTTAGAATTACATAGAAGTAAGAAATAGTATTGTGTGGACATATGTTTTGGTTTGTCGAGCCTATTTCTGGATACTATTTTGAGCATTTCCATCAGCTGTGTAGTAGCAGACTTCACAAAAAGGTGTACTATAAATCACTCTGGGTGTTAGAGCTGACAGCTTTAAATAAATACAGCTGACAGCTCAAATAGCTGCTCCATTGACAGTATGCGGTCTAAATGTGTTAACAAATGCGTAGACTCAGCAGTTTGGGATTAGTTTAGCAAATAAATTACAAAATAATGCTGTGATCCAGCAAAAAGCACAATGCCTGTGTATCCCTGGTCTGCACGCTTTGTTAACACTGCAACAGGCCTGTGGAGCTGTGTGGGAAACACAACAGTGCAGCTGGAGCTGGGCTCCTGCTGAGACAGCCTTCACATCCCCCAGACTTCTTCGGGTGATGTCAGGGAACGTGAGCAGCACTGGGGCTGTCGTGGTGAGTAATGGTTTAATAATGGATGCATTTGCTTTGCAGGACCAGAGATTTCATAAAGGAAGGCAGTAACTTCACACTAGCTTGGGCTATGATTAAGAATACAAAGTTAATGAGCAGCAATTGAAAAACTGCTTTCATGTAAAACTTGAGATATTGTAATATTTTTGTTTGTTTAATGTTACTAGCTTGCATCTGAAGAAAAGCTGTGAAGAGAAAATGAGGAAGGGGCTAGGCAGTTAAAAGAATTTCAGCTCTGAAGATGGATTATATTAATATGTTAATTATTTCTATTCTGAGCACTGCAGAAAATGAGAATTACATTAAGAATTATGTCACAGTTTGACACATTTAAGGCATGGCATTTTCTGCTTAGAGGTTGAATAAAACTACTGGGGGTTTTTTTGTATCTTAATTTTAACTGTTCACAGACATGGTAGGTTGGCACCAAGTGTTAGGGGGTACATAATGTGAACATGGAATAGCATTTTTGAGACCTGTATTTTAAGGGAATCATAAGTATGCTGGTGTTTTCTAAAAATACATTTTTTTAGTAGTTGTATCTAGTGAATAATTGTGCAATATATAGCTGGCAATTCTGATAACCAATTGCAACTTTTGTTGCAATCTGTAAGCATGATTGCCAGTGATGGCTGATTTCTGACTGCTGCCTTTCACGTCAAATCATGGTGAATGCAGTAGATTAATATAGTGTCCATCCTATTCATTAATTATATATTTAGAGTGAGCACCTATATCCATATGGGGGTTAAACATGGTCAGTATACTTAGTTTTTCCTTCCTTGTTAGTCAATAAAACCCTGCCCAGGAGCTCTCTGTTACAGGAGCCTGCCTGAAGCAGTGGGAATCCTACGTGCCATGTCTCTAGGAGCTTTACCAGTGGTGTTTTGTTTTAGACTAGGGAGCAGACAAGTATCTTTGTCAGTGAATAAATTCAGTTTGAGTTATCACAATCACATGTTTTACAAGAGCATTCAAAAGTATGATTCAATGTTTCAAGGATCCTGGGGAAGTGATAAGATGTTTTAATTTTAAATATTTCTTCCTACAAGTCAACGAGTTTTCCCTTACGTGAATCTGCTGGGTAGGTGCTGTATTACTGGGGTTTTTAAGGTACTTTTTTTCCTGATGGAAAGCATGGAAAGATTCTTTAACTGCAATACTTTGGATGTTTGAGAGATCTCAGAATATCTTGAGTAGAGCAAGTGCATTTTTCTGTTTGGTGACCTGCTCCAGCATCCTGTTGCATCTCAGTGGAGAATAACAGAATTTGTTCTTTGCCTCTGGGTTTCTTTGTTGAGGTCCACAGTGCAAAGGCTGAGACATTGAAAGGAACTGGAGTTCAGAGTGCAACAGCACCTGGAAAATTCTGTATTTTACAGGCATTTGCCTGCCTGATGTAACATGATTAGTCAAGGTCAGGACACTTAATTGTCAGTGAAATGGAGAGCAGTTTGTTTGTTACTTACATGTGAACTACTCCAAGACCCTTCTGTCATCAGACTGATTTCCTTGCCAAGAACACACTTTATTTCTTGTGACTGTCCTGTGACATCCATCTTATGTTCTGAGAATGGCCATGGGTCAGTTCCTCATGGGTCAGACCCTCAGCTTGTGGAAATCTGAATAGCTCTGTTTAAGTGGATAGTGAGGGACAGTTTAATACATCACTCCAGCCCACCAGGGAGGGTTGGAGCTTTCTCAACATGCATTTGTACAAATTATTCCTCCGCGCTTCCAGTCCTCTCTATTGAGAAAACAAGAAAATACCACCAAGAAGATATCTTGTTTCCCCCTCTGCTTCTTAAAACCTCACAGTTATCTGAAACCTCAAGTCCTCATAGGCTTTCCTTTGAATTCTCTTCAGGAAAGCATGTGGGTTTTGCTTTCCTCATCTATTAATTGGCTGATGTAAAAGAGTGGTTTAAAATTGCAACAGCCTCACGCAGAAGCCACTTCTTAAGCAAAAATACATGACTGCTTTTCACTTGGCAGTCAGTGAGAGACTTTACCCTCACCTATCTCACAGCTGTATCTGAGCACCTAATCTTTGATGAAGATCTGAGTGTTCTGAGAACCTAGGCTTAATCCAGAAGTGCTATTGTAAACAGAACTCCCACTCATTTCAAAAGATGTGCCATATATGAAGATCTATTAAATTCAAGATTTTGGATGGATTAACGCTTTTGGTTTAAGAATTCTCATGTTTCAATATAGGAGTCAAAAAAATAGACACAGGCTACAGTTTATGATTAATTTTTATTGGATATTTTCAAGGGTAGTGTCTGCTAAAGTAGAGGTTAAATCATGGTAAATAGTCCACACAATGAAAAAGTCAGTAATCAGTGTTTCATTATGTTGCTAAGGCAGTGAAAAAAATAACAGACACCGTGAAGATAAATAAGGGGCTCCTGATTTTCAGGGCTTGGGAGTGTCTTGTGCAGATTCATCCCAATTCTGTCTTTCTTGGTCCTTTTGAACCTCTAAGCCTGCACCATTTCCTGGAATTCTGTGAAAGATAAGACAATATTTACATGAAAGGAATATTAACATGAAAGGATTAGGAGTAAGGGCTTAGTGGCTTTTCAAGAGATTTAGAATAGGAATGAACAGAATGAGCATCTGATAGATGACCATAGAAGAAATGTGTGGACAAGAGGCATCACCTAAACATCCTCTTCTAAACAACACGTGGAAAGGCAGTGTGTTTTGCTGACTTACAGAGAATAATTAAATATTCAGGGTAGTTTTGGCCTTCCCTCTGCGTAATACTGATCTTAGGCAGAAATAGTGGAATGGTTTATATAGAATTTAAGAAAGAAGTAAAGAGCTCAAGAAAAATAAAAAGAAAAGAGAGTCCATGCGTTTTATTAACTGTAATGCTTCAGACATTGAGAAGTGTTGATTTAGAGCACAGTCTAAAGCTAAAAACACTGTGCAGTTCTGTGTTATGATCCTGGGGTGTTGAGCTGTGCAATAAGATACTGATATTTTAAAGATCCTTAAAATGTTTGGCTTCCATGAATTAGAATATCTGATCAGTCCCATCCCTGAGTGACTGTATTAATATACAGATTGCTTCATAAATCATGTGTGTTTATTCTGGCATGGTTCCTAAGGAACTGAATTTAATTCCTTCCAAAGAAAGAAACAGAAGAGTTCTGTCCTGCTAGTGCAGTGAGCTGGGGAATCTGCACGCCAGCACATTCCCTGCGTGCTATTCCCTAAGCCCCTTTCATGCTCGTCTAGGCAGCTCACTGCTCTCATGGGGTGAGTTGCCATTAGCTGCAGGCCTTTTGTGTGTGTGCTTTGTCTCCAAAACAGGGCACAGAAATACGGAATTAGGAGATCAGGAGGTTTCTGCACTGTGCAGCCATTAAATCACACCAGTGTTTCCACGTGGTGAGTGCAGTATGTGCTTCCTTGAACAGCTACTCCTTCCTATCTGGTCCTTAACCTGCCACTGAAGATAAGGAGCAGCTAGCCCTGCACAGATCCTGTTGTGGGATCTCATACTGGGGGAGTGACACTTGATCATTCTGTTATCCTTATCATGCAAAACAAACACAGAACTCCATGCTGCATATTGAGAAAGATTTCAGTGCTCAGTGGAATTTCTGTGGGGCAGAAGCTGCTGTAAACAAGCTGATGTATGAGCTGTTTGTTCTCCTGTGTACAGCTGTTCTTTTGTCCTTGGTTTTACATTGGTGTATTCCAAGTGATGCCTTACATTAGAGTAAGTGGGAGGAGAAATAAGGGGCAGTTCCTTTCAGAACAACTTGAAATACAGGAGCAGCAACAGGAAGGTTCCTTAGAGTTTTTACTTGCTCATGCAAAAAGAGTTGTAGAGATGAACCTGTGAGAATCAGGGACCATTTCCACCCTTAAACAAGTTGCTACTCAAGGGTTTCAGTAAAATCACTGGGGGTACATTAATATACCATCAACATAAAAGAGAATTCCACATCTCTACAAACATCCTGAGGTGCCTCATTCTGTACTTAAAGTTGTCAATACCTTCAGCCCCAATTTTACCATCCCCATCATGATCTGCAGCTGCCAAGAAGGTCTTGGTTTCTGAGGTGGTTAACACTCTGGCTCCACACTCAAACCTCTGAAGGAAATACCTTGGGAGGAAAAAACTTGGATTTAGATTTTCACACCATAGTATTTTTATGGTCGCTGTATAGTCAAAGAGATAACTATCTCTAAATAATTTATCACGATAGCCAAGTCCTTAAAACACTGCTTTGTTTGACAAGCTAAATCTTATTTATATATATTTCTGCTTTATAAATGCAGCCCTGATTGAATTGATTCTGTCCAGTATGAAAATCCAGCCCCAGGGTGCTCTTTTTTTTTCTGTACTGAGCATAAAAGGCAGGTATTACTAATTTCTTTTCTCTGTAAGAATGATCTATTTAAATATATCTTTCTAAAGGTTTTATCAACATTTAGCATAAATTGTGTTCACATTTACTGAAAATTCTGGAATGGAAAAAGTGCTTATTTTTTTATATCTTCCAAGTAGTTAACAAAATCCTTACTTGAGCTCATCTTCCTCAATAAAGCCACTTTGATCATTGTCGAGAATCCGGAAGATCTCCTTGAGCTGGCTGCTACTCTTTTTAGACATCCCACTGATCTGAAAGAATTTTTTGGGACTAAAGGAATCTGGAGCTGAAAATAAATTAATAGAGAAATTAACCCCAGACCACTGCATTCAGTGTTCCTAAACGGTCTGAGGATGATATTTTGTTACATTTTAATTGTTCTAAACATGATCAGTAGGTGAAGCCTGTCAGAAAATGAATGAATTTGCAATACTGCCCCATACCCTCCTAAACATCCAACAAAATCATGTGGGATAAGCTCCAAATTGACAATATAAACCAGTTATGAACAAACACACTGTGACAGCTGAGTAAAGAGATTACAGAAATCTGTTTAAAGTATGCACTTGTTCCTTTGAGAGCAAGCATTCCTTTGGGACTGAGTTAAACTTGCCATGGGTTACACAAAATAAGAGATTTTGAGAGTTTTAAGTGTTTTCTCACCTTGGCAGTCCCGCAGAGCAGCAGCGATGTCAGAAGGGCTTAGAATGTCTGTAAGGCTCATTTTAAACCTGTGCAAAATAGAATATTGCAAACAGAGTTTTGAAATGCAAGTGCATCTTATGCATCTTACAACAAATTGGGTTTTTCTGTGTTTTGAAAATTACTATAAGGTCAACAAAAGTGGATGAATCTCATTGATCAAAGTGACATCTCTGTTATTCCTTAACAAATTACAGGATTTAGTACATTACTTCCTTAAAAACAGCAGTGCAGAAATAATGCTTGTTAATGAGATGGAATACATTAACCATATTGTGAGTTGATGATCAATATTTGATCATTTACCTGCAACCTATATAAATACAGCACATTTTAAAACTCTATATAACTGTTAATCTAATAAATAGTCTTACTGGAATGCACAGAATCTGGCAATACAGGTAACAATACATGCAGTTGGAAGAGGAAAAGTAAGAGAGTTTACTTCTATTATTTCCCCCAACAGCTCTGAAGAATAAAAAGAAAACTGATACTTATCTATGTAAAGTCCATCCATATGTAATTCCAGCAATTAAAATAAAAACCTTAGAACAATGGTTGTTGTACTTACTACTGGTGCAGCTCTGCTCAGTAATTTTATTTAATTAATCTCAAGTTAGCTGCTCACCTTTAGAGTTTTCTCAGCTAGGTAAAGGAAAAATAGCTGAGGAGATACCAGGCAAAATAGTAATGTTGGCTCTGGCTTGCCACTCTGTCTTATAAAGGATTCAAAAGGTGACAATAACCACTACTTAGGTTACACTTCCAAGGATCAAATGTTTGAATTGAGACCTGGCTCAAATTTCTTCCTTAACTAATTAAACTTTTCTTTCTATTTATATCCTAAGATAGTATGGACAAAAAGAATAGTTTTGGTTTTTTTTAATAAATCCAGTAGTGCTTAATTAATACAACTCTGCCATCAGAACAGCCTTTCAGCCTCCAAGCATGTTAACAGGCAACCTCTGCACCTGAAAGTCGCTCTCTGGAAGGTGACTCCAGCAGTCAAATCCTTGTGAAAAGAAATGAATTTGTTTTCCCTGGGTCTGTTGATCCTTTGCAATGTATGAAGGATGTTGGAGATGACAGATCAGAGGTGACAATGTGTTGTTCTGACAAAGATGACTTGTCACTAGGCTAGAGGAAAGCATTTTCTAATTTGGATGATCTTTCTGCAGTAAGCTTCATTTTGTATTTCCTGACCATTTTCTGAATTACAGAAACAAGTGTCATCAGTGACAGAAAATTATGAACTAGGTAAAGCTGAATAAACTGATCTTGTCATCTTGGAAGATTATGTATAATCAGTTGGCCTACTTAATAATCCATTTTGAATATTTTGAATTACATTAAATCAATAATAGGCTTACTAGTTGTAGCAAGTTCTATGGGTTGTAGGAATCAGACTTCGTTAGTGTGGAAATGATTTAAATAAATTTTAATTAAATAAATTTTATAACACACTCTTACAATCTATTTCACTAATAAACTAATAAATTTTAATTATAAGTATAAATAAATGAGAGTTTATTATATATTTCAGCAGTACTACTTTGGGGAAAAAACCTTAGGAAAATTCGTAACAGCAGATGGGAAGTTTTCCTTCTCAGACAAAAATCTGTTTCCATCTTTAAGGGGGTTTACATGGGCAAAATTCTAGGATGGAGATCAATAAAATTCACATGTATTTGGTTAGTATTTACTGTGTAGTAATCAATTGTGATATATAAACTGATGTTCTCTTAATCCATGAATATTGTTTTATTTTTAATGGAAATAGCATGGTATGCCAAAGAGGTAATATTTTTATAGTAGCAACTGTTACAAATTATACTGTAGAGTAGAGTAATTAATATATCTAAGCCTAGATGTAAGTTAATGGACTACAGTGGGTTTACTCCTGGTGGGTTTAATGACAGTGGGAAAAGTGTCAATCATAGCAAATGTTCCATAGCACTGCTTGAATATGGATAAAGAAATGCAAGGTATAAATAACACAAAAAGCAGACATAAATTAATGATGCTTTTAACTTTCTTGCTACTTATTTTGCACGTGAAGAAACATGGTATAAATCACAAATATTCAGACTCACCTTTGGCCTCAAATACCAGCTGTCCAGGAGCAAACAAATGCTCCTTCTCTTGCTTCCAGTAGGAAAACTGGTTATAGGGACCTGGAAGAACACTCTACTGGTAAACATAAGAACCCTGGGCTGTTGTAAATTAGTATTGTGTGATTAAAGCAAATTAAACAGTGCTGATCTGTACAAGCTGAAAGTCTGATCACAGGTCTTTTGGTGTTCTTTCTGTTTATCTTCTTCATTCAGTGCTATATATTCATGTTCTTTCTGCCTGAGCTTTCCATGGTATTATGATCTGTCAGACAGTGGCTGTGGGAATGAAATTCATTCTGTGCTTTCTCCACAATCAACCTGAAATAACTTTCATTCTCTTAGGTACCTTTTACACTCTGTTGTATTTTCTCCTTTATGGTAATCTCAAATTGATACGAGTTTGAACAAGATGTTTCTAGAGAAAAGGAGGTTTTCTCCAGTCCTCTGTGACAGTGCCATAGATGTTCCTTTATAGGAGACTTCTTTTGTTTCTGCTGGCTCCTACACAGTACTCATGGAGCTGCTCTTTGTTTAAGTGTTTGACTTACCATACAACACTAATTATTGACAGCTAATGAGAAAAGGGAATTGAAATGGAGGAAAATAACAAGATCAAGGTGAGCATATAATGCTCAAGTTCAAAATATGTCTGCAGCTAATTTAGGCATTGTATTAAAATATAAGCACCAAATGTTCAAAGAATGACATCTGGTTACCTCATGCACTCTGCCATGGCACAGAGTGCTGGGCTAGTTTTGTGTGTATTCAACAATTGTAAAATAGTCAGAATTAGGATCATATTAGAATATGATCTCAAAAGTGAGATAATTGCTATGATTACTTTTGAAGTGATCTTTTAGTGTTTGAAATTCAACGCTGACAACAAAAGTGATGCTAATCCTGGCTGAAAGATGGTTTACAAAAGCCTAAAAGAGCTGAATTTCAGAATCAAGTTGATGTCACTGTACATTGATACAGGTGGGAATCTAGGGTTACTGGGTTTTATTTATTTATTAATGACACTTCATCTGAAGTACAGGTTTCCCTCCACTACAATTAGAATGCAATAATCAGGGGTTAGTATATTAAAGGATATATTAACAAGACAATCTATTTTACATCGAATTACCTGCCTGTTTTCTTCTTTCTTGGCTATGTGTTAACTTAGGTAGTTTTAATTACTTCATGCATTCAAAAACTGAGATACATGAAAGTGGTTTTTTAAAAGATGCTATGCAAACAATGTAACACTATAAAGAAAATCCCTAATAATTCAACCAGAACAACAGCTGCTAAGTAATGGGCAGTTACCAACAGGGCAATATCTGACACAGAATCTTGGTATTGCACAGTTTCCATTAATGTTTAGCACTCACTCCTATGAAATTCAAGAAAAAAAAAATTAATTTTTGGTTGGTTGGTTTGGGATTTTTTTTCTCTAGGAGAGACATCTGAAAGTTCTGTTGCATTGATCATCTGAATATTTATATACTTGCATACCTAGTGTAGTTTTCACCTCAGGTGTCTTTATTAAATAATATTAAAGCCTTTTTTTTTCAGACTTACAGAATTGAACTTGAAGGTATGATTCTGAGAAATATGGAATATTCATATTGATAAATTCTTGCTAGGAATTTAACATATGAAACAATTGTCTTCAAAACAAGTGCTATTTACTACTCTAAGTATCAGAGGAAATTTGTGTTTTGGTAAAACATTGGCAGGTTGTGGACAAGTCTTTTATCCTTTGTGTTCTGTTTGGCATAAAGTACAGAGTTAATTAGCAGTGGCAATCAACCAAAGCCATGACTTCAAGCAGATGCAAAAGAAACATCAGCAGTTGTCTCAGGTGAGATCAGAGGAGAGGTGTTAACCTGAGACCAACTACAACAGTGTAAAGAGATGCTGCAGCAGCTGTTCTCAAACCCACACAACTCCATCTTTCATCCCTGGTTGTGTCAGGGCCAATTGCATCATGATCCTGGATAACAGATTCTGCCTTTGTAATGAGTTTGGAAGTAACTAAAATAGATACTCAGTAACCTCTGTGGCTGATAGTAGTGTTGATGTCTCAGTGGTGACAGCAGAGAATCTTAGTGTGTTTACAGCTATAATCATTGAAGGGGGCCTTTACAACAAAATGAATTATATCCTGCCACTTCAAGTTGTCTCTTAAGGCAAATTCTTTAATCGTATAGAAATAAAGAAATAATGACAGCATTTAATTTGAACTGTTGCTTGGGCCATAGTATTTTGCCTTATTTAACAGAGAAGTCTGAGCACATGCTGTAGTATTTGACTTGTTTGCTATGGTGAAGGAGGAAAGCCAGGCCTCAGTGACAAAGATTTTTTCCCCTGCAACAGGTAGAGGATATTACCCAGAGCAATGAGCAGAGATCTGGACTAGAGAAGCCAAGATACAAGATAGATTCTGCAGCAGTGTGGGTCAGGAGCTAAAGGAAAACAGGTACTTCTCTCACGTTAGGGGAAATACCATGTGAACATTTCTTGGTTCAAATTATGTTCTTACCATTCTGTGGAAAATAATTTGATTTCTGTTTGGAAATGACAGCAGAATAGATTGACATAGCTGAGTAATAGTGTCACTGATTCGTAGAGTCTGATCTGTTAAACATATTTTTTCACTTAAAAAGCTGTCCTGGAAGATCTCTGACAGCATTTGATATGTGTTTGTCTTTAAAAGCACTTGAAAGTTCTTCTGAGACTCAGTAATGCAATTTTCTGTCTCTGACCCTAAATGTAATTGTCTAACATGTTTCTGTCTGCTGTCAGCATTATAGACAGTGTCAGATGGAGTGATCTTTAAAAATCTACATTGTTCAGAGTTTCTGTCTATTTTAGGAATAACTGTACCCTAATATTGAGGCTGTGAAATGATGTGGATGCTGCTTATTGTGCTATGTAAAAGTACAGTCCTTCTCTACTGCTACCAAAGGCTCTTTGCACATGGCTGCATTTCACTGTGCCCCACAGTGTAAGCAACCACGGCAAAATAAACCAAATAGCACTGAAGAGCAACTGCTTTTGTATTCATTGCCTGTCCTCATTGATTTCAGTGGAATTTTGGCCATTAATTTCAGCAGTAGAAGGATGTGTAACACTTAGTGAGGTTTGAAGTAAAATTACTCTGTGATTAGAGTTAACTTTATCATAAATAATCATCAAAAGTTGCTTGTTTAACAGAAGTGGCCTAAAGAAAGGAGATTGAGACAAAGTGTTAAAACACATGCACCAAGCATGTGGCAAAATTCCATTGACAAGAGGCAATCCATATTTAGGGTCTCAGGCCTCCAAGTGTCTGATTCCAGCAGAATGTTGTTCACTCTAAGGGAGCTGTTTGGGAATGTGTGTTTGTGATCAGGCAGCAGTTATTTCCAGCTCAGGAACAATTTGAAGAGCTTTCTTAAATCACATGGTAAGTAGTTACAGAAATTTCACAGTACCTGACAGCCTGTGTGAGTGAGAGAGAAGAAAAGAAAGTGAGTGTATTCTTGTGGAAAGAAAACAGCATTTTCTTCTCTGATCTGCTTAGTGATAATGCTGGAAAGATCTAAAAACCTCTCTAGTCACAAGCTGTTCTTAACTTTCTGGAGTGATCACTGAAGCTGATACCAGACTTACCTTGTCATGAATGTTTTACTCTTCTTAATGGAATGGTAAGTGGTGAAATTGTCTTAGATTTGTAGGCCTGGCAGGCTAATCAGGGTGGAAGTAAGTGTGGTTAAATAAAGGAGCTGCCTGCTATCTCAGAAGTTATCTGAGCTGTCTGTGCCTTTCTCTCTTATTTAGCCATTAATGTTGGTACAATGCTTGGAAATGTCTGGGTGACCCATATTGCATGATGAAAACATAAAACGTAATATCAGCTGAGAGGCAACATTTTCTCATAATAATGAGAGCTTTTAGCCCTGCAGTTAGGCTGCAGTCATTAATTCTGAAAAATTTCCTTTTTTAATTGCTCTCCTGAGATGACATTGAAATAATGAATGTCAATTTGCTTGATGGATAATTCTTTTCTCACTCTTATAGAGAATCCTACAATATTAGGACCTGATTCGTTCATTAGAGTTAATGGAAATGTATTTTTGGCTAATATATAGAGCATGAACACATTGTTGAGTATTCATTAAAGTCTTGTAGATTAACTTTGTGTTATGTGATGATTTCCCCAACATTGTTTTGATATTTCCTTCCTTCTCCATAGTGTCTTATCATAAGTATGTTGTGCATAAGCACCATGACAGCCTCTGCAGGCAATTTTGAAGTTAAGATTTTTGATTTGCAAATATTTAAACATCTTCTTAAATTGGTCCAAAAAAATGCAGTATGAGACAGTTGTACCAGTTGTTGCAAGATTATTATCCAAGAACAGACTTTTCAAGGGCTCCAATTTTTTTAAGAGGAGTACGTAGGAGCAACTGTAGTATTAGAAGTATAATGTTTGGGATGGTTAAAACCATCTAGATTTTTTAAAAAGGCTGTTTAGCTGAGTGTTTATTTTGGTCACATATCCAAGACAAAACCCTGATACATTGCAGTGACTTCATTAGGTACTATTAGCAAATGTAGACTGGTTTGATTACTCTGTGTATTTATACTACGAAAAAATTGTGATGACATCATTACACTCATGCTTTTCAACCAGAACCCTAACCTAGTGCAAAAATGAACTTCAATAATTTTGCAACAACTCAGAATGTTGCATTCTCCCTATTCCTTATTTCTGTCTTGCTATTCCAATCTGTCTGTAAAGAAAAAAAGATTAATTTCTTAGCAATTTTTTTAGGGCACTCTTCATTTTATTATACTTTCCTCACAAACATTGATGCATTTTACAACCCTGTGAGATGTGGGCATTATGTTGTTCTTGGTGCTGAGGAGAAAAGCAGCAGAATGTTGATTATTTGGGAAACATTCCCGCCTTTGCACTTATGGAGCACTGGGGACTTGTTTCTTTGAAGTACTTTTTGCAGAAGTGGCAGGTGGGACAAGAGGGGTGTTCTGGTTTCATTCAAGCACACAGAACAGTGTTTTAGCAGTGGAACAATAGTGCCAACAATCTCAGCAGTGGAACAATAGTGCCATCGGGTGGGCATGAAGGTGAGGAATCCTTGGGGAATTTTGAATGCATTGCTATTTCAGTAATCTAAATTCATCCTGGATCCAGTTAATCTTAAATTGATGACTCAGTTAGTGCAAGGTTCTGCAATATACTTTGTCTCTGAAACACAATCACATGCCTAAAGAACGAAAGAAAAACGTGGAATATTCAAATGCCTCTTGATTAAATACCACTGCTTCCAGTTACCATAAACAGGCTTTACACCTGGACATTTTATTAATTCTGGCGGTTTTTTCCAACATATGCTAGCTATTTATGTAAGTATTGAAAATCCAATTGCCCACAGAGACGCTTTCAATTTCTCCTCTTAATATTTATGTTTGTATCTTCAATGCCCTAAATTCAGATATGAAGAGTGGATTCCAGTTCAGTCTGTCAGTGGCATAGACCTTCTGCTTAAAACACCTGCAGCGTGGCTTAAGTAGTGCTTGTATCACTTCAGATGTTTTCCAGCAATGAAAACCACTTGCCAACAATTGTTCATGACCGTTCAGGATATGAAATGTGTAAATAAATGGTAGGTTTGCAATAGGAAATATTGTTTATGGCACATATATCTTGGTCTTTATCTTGACTACTGGTTACGATTTGACCAGTGCTTGAAACTCTGAAAAAAAAAGAAAAAAAGAATATTAAAATGGGACCTCTGTTTGTAATCATACAGTCAAAAATTCCTCTCCTATTTTTAGAGTTAAAATGGGAAACTAATGAACCTCGTCTGATAATCATTCCTTAAAGGCACCATACTGTGTATTCATAACAATAGATACATAAGGCAAAGGAAGTGTTGCATTTAAGTGTCACATTGTATCACAGTTTACTAGCAAAAAGCAGTGACATTATAGACTGAATTTAGATTCCAGTCCTGAAAAAATCTCCACAGATGAGAAAAGGGACTCACCACTTTAGCCAGGGGCAGAATAGAGACCTGTTCCTATGTTAGATCCCCTCTATAACACAGCAGACCTGAACCCCTCAGCATCAGATCCATAACATCCAATACATGGAGCAGGGTAGCTGCCTAGAGCTACCTTTAGGAAGACTCAAAGGCAAGTATTATCATTTTAATAAGGACAGTCTTACCATCCACTCCAATTTTACCATCTCCATCACTGTCCCCTGCTGCCAGGAACGCCTTGGTCTCAGCATCAGTCAAAGCTCTGGCACTGGCTGAAAAATTCTTCAGGAAAAGTCTGGTAAAGGTGAGAGAACAAATGAGCAAGACATAGTACCGAGAGTGTTCAGGGTTTGGATTGGTAATAGCTGCAAAATTTCAAGCATGATTCAGTTCTTGAGAACTATTTCAATGGTTAAACTTCCTCTAACTTCATTGAGAGTGAGGGTAAGGAAGTAAGAGGATGCTGCTTCACAGACTACAACAATCCTTGATGACATCTGGGTTTCATTAGATTAAAAAGGCAAAATTAATGCTGACTCTGTAGTGGCAGGATTCATCTTCCCTCCCTTGTTAGCTCCCTTCTTTCTTCTAAGATGTAGTCTCAGTAGCAAGAATTTCTCTAACCTTACTTTTAACTTCAAAGTCAAATGAATGTGATCTGGAAAGTAGAATTCATGTGACAGGAAGAAAGATGAGAGAAAAATGGCCCTTTGAATTCAGTCTGGTAAAAAATCTTACAATAATAAAAAGCAACTATAGCAGAACTGCTATTTTTATCTTCACAGTCTGTCAGTTATTGCTACATGAAACGAGTATTTTCAGTGCTGTCAGAGAGTTTCCCCACTGTGATCCTGCCTTGCCTTTGTTACTTGACTTGCAGCTCCTCTAGCACCAGCACTCACACACAGGTGCACAAACACACAATTGTCTCCCATCCAAAGGGACAGGAGGAAAGGGAATATTTCTGATCTTATCATGCATTTTTAGATTATAAAACACAACCCTGTTGGTAACTTTTATTTACTTACTTCAGTTCCTCTTCCTCAATAAAGCCACTCTTGTCCTGGTCAAGAATTCCAAAGACTTTGGCAACTTGGTCTTTGGACTTGGAGTTGAGACCGACTTTGACAAAAAAGGTTTTGTAATCAAATGAATCAGCAGCTAAAATAAGCAGATTGAAACAAGGAGAGATGAAGAAAAGTAGTCAAAAATCCAGAACAAAAAAATTTAGCTTTTTGATCAAAAAGCTGCAAACTATTCTGCAGTACAGAGAGGGTAATTAAAAATCCCAAGTAGCAATCTTTGATTTTCCTGAGTTTATATCAGATAAATAGGATTTCTCCATCAATAATGTCTCACAACTAGGAAGGTAAAAAATAATGACTGTGGTCTTCAGCATGCAAGAACATACTCCTTCATTGAAAGACATAACTGTAGAACTTGATGATAAATATTGTGCTTTTATTGAAATCAGCAATAGTTTTGTTATTATTCTCTGAAAAATCAGGATTTCTGACGCAGGATTCAGCCTTTGGGTTTTTTCATCCTTAAAATTGCTGCAGTGCACAAATGATGGTGGGTACCTGTAGCTTGGTTGGCCAAGATAAAACTTGCATCTGTTCCATTACCTTGCATCCTTTTTCTGTTTTTAGTAAGAGAAAGTTTTCTGTTTCCATTGGATTTGGGACTTTGGGCTAACAAGGACAAAAGAATTTGATAGATAAACTGCAAAGCCAATTTTAAAACATAAATATTACCTTGACAGCACTGTAGACCAGCAGCAATTTCAGCTTCTGTCAGAATACTGGAAAGAGCCATGTCAAGAATACTGCAAAATGGAAAATACTCTTGGGTAGAGTTGCCAGTGCTCTTGCTCTCTCAGCTGTGGAGGTGGCCCCGAGGTGAGCCCAGGTCCCAGGGCAGAGTGGGTGAGCTGCCCTGCAGGAGCCAACTGCTCCATCCTTTATTTCAGACACATATTGTGCATCTGAGTCACTGGTATTTCCAGTTAAGTCTTCAGATGTACAAGCTGAGGACAAAGCCAAAGGTATTTATAGAACTGCCCGGCATTTGGGCATCTTTGGTTATTGCCATGCATTTTTTGTGTGAATTATTGTGATGTCTTCTAAAGCTCCAGATGAAAGATTGAACTCACCTGGCCACTTCGTTTTCCCCAAGCCAAGAACAAAAAATACTGTCAGGTAAAAGATCTGCAGAGTCCTCTTGACCTAATTCTTTTTCAAATGACATAGAGAAGGACTTATATAGACCTTAGTTAAGTCCTCTTGACCTTTTACAGAAGTCCTCGAGGCACGTGATGGCTCAGATACCCCAGGGGATAAGATACTGTGGCTGACAAGACCTGCTAGCTAATCAGATTGATATTTATATCCCAAAGGAATGTGCATGGTGTTTTAGACAATATGTAAGGTTTAGTGCCATTTGAAGTAAATCCTCTCAGCTTACACCTGTTATAGTGAAATTTAAAAAAAAATACATAAATGAAAAAATACATATTTTTAAATTGCTTAACGATAACAAGAAATGGTCAGCTTCATAATAGACTTTGACTTTTAAGGGCCCAACTCTGACATGAATTAGCCATGAAACACTACTCCTGCAGTTGCCCTAGTAGTCTTCAAAACATACTAATACTGATACATTTGTAATGGATATAGCTGATGTACAAGTCCAAGCTCAAAGACAAAACTTCTTCAGCCCAAATTAATTTTAATAAGTAGTTATATAAGCTTGGGTTAGCTATAAAAGCCTAATCTTGGCAGCATTTGCTTAGCGGCAATTATTTGCATGGTGTACATTTTAAAATCATCCTGGTAAATGTGTCCATTTACAGAATGAAGGTTGTCAGTTGCTCCGCAGGACACAGGAGTGTGCATCAGTTATGGCCAGGAGGGAAACAGAGCAGTGAAATCATGATATTTGGTTCTTCCTTGCTGTGCTGAAAAAATAAACTTCTGTAAGGTCTCAGACAGCAGCTAATATCAAACTACAGGGTACTAACAGGATACTACTGGGTATTAATAGGAACCCCCCAGTCAGTTATCTCATGAGATTTATTGGAACTTAATGGACTTGAGAATAGTTGAAATTGGCCAGTGGTGTAAAAAGCCATTGGGAGAACATTTCACACTGACACATATGTAAACATGACTGGAATATTGCTTAAGTTTAAATAACATTTGAGTGATGAGAACATTTAAAATAAAGCCTATCCTCTAATAACATAAAGCTGCTGTCTTTCAAAAATTATGTATATAAAAATACAGACAAAACCTCATCTATCTCAGTTCCCCTTGATTTCTTCCAGAGAATTTTTAAGAGAAGCACTGACTATGTTATTCTAAACACATGCTATGTAGTAATTTGAAAACTGTGAAAAATAACTTTTCTGGATGATATAATATCAAATGAACAAGTTGCTTTTAAAGGCATTTTATCCCAAACCTGTGAAAATCTAAATTAAATGATGCTGGTTTTCCATTGGGAATCTAGCTGGGCCTTTGGCTTGGGTACCTAGGAAGTAATCAAGAGTATGGTCTGGCATCAGAGACAATCTGATAATTGTATGGCAATTACTGAACATTAAAGAAGTAATCCTTGTGAGGGGCCCACGCTGAGATTACAAAGCATTTATAGCGAGTTTTGGAGTATTTCTGTGGCAAACCACCACTTGCCCGAAGGTGGCACCAAAGACAGGCAAGTCCAGCCGTGATAGCTCTGCGTGGCTGCGGGTGAGGGAAAACCGAGGACCGGGTGAGAACGGGATAACAGGAGGGTGTTCATCAGAGGGGGAGAGAGGAAGAAACAGGTATTTAAAAGAAAAAAAGTCTAGCCTAGCAAATCTAGTACTTGAAAGAACAGGAATGCAAACAGATTAAACTTAAAAATATGAGATAATTCCTGAGGACTTTTCTTTCATGATGATTTAGAAGAACAGGTTATTTCATCTGCCTAGCAAAACCAGAGTTTACTGTGTTTATTTTGATGTTGGCTAAATTTTACCGTCCATTATGGAGATCATTGCAAATATAAAATCAATTTGTTCTGGAAGCCTGGGAGTTAAACAAGATGTCAGTGTCTAGAAAATACAGCTGATCAATATGGCATTGTGATGGCATTTGTGATATTCCCTTTGAGTAGAGTATTTGTACATTCTATTTGCACAGAAGTTCAGCTTTGAATTTCGGGTCACTAATACCTTTGTAACTGCAGGGAAAGACAGTGTCCAAGGATACCTTCTTTTTCTATTGTAACTGGAGGGGTGATCTGTTTTTCTCTTCTGAAGCTTGATACACAAAACTGATTTTCTTGTTTTCATGAGTATAGAACATGCTGACAAATGAATCAAAAGTTCTGGAGCAGCCATATCTCAGCTGCTGTTATGCTCTATAGATCTTTGGTGAAGAAATTGTACCAGGAAATCCAGAGCAATATAATGGTATCTTTCTGTGCTTACAATCAAAACTAATGTGGAAATCAAAAATTTCCACATTAAAAAGTTTCATAAAATGTGAACAATTTAGTTCATGCTTCACAGTATCCTCTTACTAAAATGTTTTAAAATACATGAAAAAGTTAGGTATGTGTCTGTTCAGGGATTTAATCAAGATGTGTCTATTTCAGTAACCCATTCCAGGAAATTAATCCGGCCTTGGCCCCCTCTGCCCACACTGTTTGTGTGAAGAGCTCCAGGCGCCTCTGATGATGCTGCATCAAAGATTTTCCACATGGGCTGGCTGCTAACTCAAAGAAGAAACTGTACCAGCCTATGTCTGCAATGAATGTTCTGACATCCCCTTGCCCTTTCTGCGCTCTCTACTTGTTAGAAGATGACTGAGATTTCAAACAGTTGGAGAGCTGAAATTGAATCTCAAGTTTACAAATGGCTTTTGGATTGGGATTTCCAAAGGAACATGAAGTTAAGGGGCAGCCAGCTTCCACTAAATACCAGGAGGTTTTATCTCATGCATGGTTCTGCTCCTCTTTCAGGGCAACCCAAAATTTTGTTTTAAGAGAGATGGTGAATTCAGTGGCTGGAACACTAGGGTGGGTTTGGGATTGTGACCCTTGACCCTGGCCCTTCTGTATCTTTGTTTTCTAGGAGCCTGTGTAGAACAATAGATTTCTTTGTGTTTCGTTTCTGCTTAAAGGGACCATAGTATGTCTTTATTTCATAAGAAGTATAGGGAGGATTAGAGATTTAACTGCTTACACAGAGTGATGAAAGGACTGAGGTGTCTGAGAACTCACAAGTCTTCAGACCTAGGGGAACTCAGATCTACCACTCACAATTTGGGTTGTTCTTTAATTATCTTCAGTGAACGTAAAACACACTAACCACATCTCCTTTATGCTGGGAATTATGAAGCAGTCTGGAATGGCCTTACTCTAAATCTGAGAGCAGGTGATCAGTGTGAAAATACCAGGGGTTGTTAGATTCTTTCTGATTTGATGTAGCATAAACTATGTCTAACAGAATTTTAGTTTTTAACTGCATGCTCAGCAGCGTTTTAATTGTTTAATTCATTCATAACAGCTTGATGCAGAGGATTTAATCCTTATCAGATTGCCTAGAGAGGTTATTGAACCTCTATCCTGGAAGACAGTTGACCTCATCTTAGTGCAATATGCCCTTTTGAGGGAGTGATTGGACCAGAGACCTTCAGAGGAAATCCTTTCCATCAGGAATTACTCTCTGGTTCTGTACCTTAATTATGGCAACATTGTGATACCAACCCATGTGTCTCTTTGGTACTTCAGTTGACATTCACATAGACATCCTGCAACTGAAGTTTTTCTCTAGCATGATGGCATTGTCAAGTTCAGAGAACACTCCATGATATTCCCTAAAAAACTGAAACCTGCCACTGACTTAAGTTAATTTTTAAAAAAACCTTGCCAGAAAATGTCACATTTTTTGAAATTGTTTTCTTTAGTTGAAAAAATATTCTTTTCTAGTTTGGTCAAAATGTGGATCTAAAATGTGGATCCTCATGCCAACAGAAACCTTAATAGGTGGTATTTTTGCTGAAGCCTGTGGGCTTTTTTTTTAATTGGGACTTCTTGGGGTTTTATTATAATTATTTTGAATGAAATGGCTGAATGATTTTAAAAAGATTTAAAACATATTTTCTTGCCACTATTTAAGAAGAATGGATTTTCTTGTAAGCACAGTGAAGTTGCAGCACACACAAGGATTTCCCAGTTCTCGGGAGTGCTTCATCCTCCTGTGGCAGCAAAGGCAGTGATGTACAGTTGTTCAGCACCTCTGAAATCCAGGATGCACCACTGTGCAGTCTTGCATTTCTTGCATTCCACATGAGGCTCTCAGAGGTGCAAGGAATGTGGTGTCAGGTCTGTCACTTCTGGTACTGTATGTGCCATCTGCTTGTGAGCCAGCGACAGGATAGTTTAGTGATCAGCAATGTGAAGTGCTAATGTATAGAATACATCTGGATATTACTGCAGATCCAGGTTGCCCCAGGATTTTTTCTTCAGCAGGGAAGTCAAATTAAGGTAAAAGGAACCAACAGAACCTCATCATTATGCAAAATATTTCAGTGCTGCAATTAACAGACGTTATAATTTAAACCCAGATTTAACATCAAAGGCAGTGGGGATAGAATTAGGATTTATATTCATTATAATTCTGCCAAGGCTTAGTGAGTCTGTTTGCTAGAATTCCTCTTTTGCCTTAGCCATCTTAAACCTGTCGACCGGCTCTCTTACGTGCCTGGGAATGAGGGAGTGTGCTTGCCTCACGTAATCATCTTGCAATTCATGGAGATGCCAACCCTGGATGTTACATAAAAGTTCCAGAAGGTTTTGTTTCTGCTCTTCTTCAAAAAAGCTGCCAAATCATAATTATCATTCAGTTTCAGCAAAGAGTATTAAAATGACAGTCTGCTTGTGAGCTGGAGCCACAGCATGGGACATGGGGAGGGAAACAGCTAAACTGGATGCAGAAACTTCTGACACTCAGCCAGAGATGCACATCTACTCAGCCTGCTGATGTCTGCATTTAGCCAGGAACATTATTTACTTTTTCCATTAATGAAGACAGTGCTATAACCAATTCTAAATCCTTTAGGACACTTATCAAAGGGAAGACTGGTTCTTAGTTTTCAGACTGAAGAAAGCTGCTGATATTATGGAACATATAAATAATAATTCATCTAATAAATGAAAGAATTGAATAATGGCCATTATTTAAGAATGTAAGAGCTTTAGGGTAATCAAACAGCAAGACTGGCTGTAGTTTCATCTGTAGAAAGCACAGAAATTCAGAGATGTGGCAAATATTATTGTTTTGTACATGTTATGAGACAATAAGCAACAGGCTCATGATTCATGGAAAAACCTCCAGGCCTGTGGCCCAGGTTGTCAGGGGACCATGACTTGTGACAGTGTCAGAGTAGGATTAGACCCTTCTCCTCTATCTCACAGCTGCCTTAGATTTCATGAAAGATAAATCTTCTTAAGGGAGAGTCACATTTTAGGCCATAAACACTTTCTGACGATACAATTACACTGTAATCTACTACTTTATTTTGTAAAATTACCCACAAACTTATTCTGTGCTTTGAGTTCCTCTTAAAAGTCTTGATTTTTTCCTCATATTTGCAGGGTTGGGACTTCATATGAATTATTTTTAGCTATCTTTTCAGCATTGCTTTTCCTCAAGTATCAGAGAATTAATTAGAAATAAACCTCAATTAAATCAATACAATTAGAGCCTGAGAAGATATTAGGTTTAAGATCATCAAAACTGTGTCTGGTGAGTCAGCATGCTCAAGTATGAGGGTGGAGAACCTAAACAAAAATTTTAAAAGCAGCTTATTCCTCCAAGGGTCTTTTTGTTTAGTTGATTTTTTAATTGTTTTCTCCCCTCTCCCAGCCACAATTTCAACATTATCAGTGGTGGAAAATCACAAAGTGCCTTCTTTACAATGGAAATGTAGCAATGCCACGTGACCAAAACATTGCAAGATTTCTCAGCAATCAGATGTGGGGGGAACTGTTTATGCCTGAAACAATATAAAAATGTAAAAACACATGCTGAGTGCGAAGTGCTTGCTGGACGAGGTAATTGGCAGAGTCAGTCCAAGGTTGTCTTTGGTCTAATGCTGTTTATGCCTTCACCAGAGACTGGAATTCTGTCAAGGAAGAAAGTGAGAAAAGCAGGGAATAAAACTCATTGAAAGTAGTTTTTTGACATTTTTAAAAAGATAGATAAAAATGACTAAAACTCCTAGGCATGGAGGGCTCCCAAAGTTATTATAACACTGCACAAGCTACTGCTAAACTGAGATTCTGGGGGCGGAACAGATTTTTCACTCCTTAAAAAGAGTAAGTGCAGAGAGGAGGAGTGTGTCTGTAAATTTGTATTCGTGGGAAATCCTGACTTAAAGGTAAACTATCTTTACCCCATTACAGACTGATAACAGCCAAGGAAGAAGAGCCTGAATCTCTCAGTGAGAGGAATTTTTTTTTTTTTTTGAGTTTTGTTATTCCTAATACAAAATATCTGTAGTGAAGTAATTCCAGAGTGGGAGATTCAATGGTTAAGGGCCAAGATCTGCATAATATAATGCCCTGTCTGGGGCTCATAAACAGAAGCTGCAAAAGCTGCTGCTAAAGCAAATTCCTCCAACAGTATATCTCTCTCTGTTCCCAAATCTGGCTAAGATTAGCACGTGTGTCTGTTGGAGTTATTGCCACCTGTCCTAGTTCAGCTGAGACAGCCCTGTTTTCAGTGACTTCATCTCTAATACATGATGCATAATGTCCTATTTTCCAGTGCTGCAGTTTCTAAAAGAAATATCCTGGCTAGTTCACATCATCCCTGTGAGATTTTCTTCAGGAATTTGATTGAGTTTCTCAAAGGACTGCCTGGTGAAATGTGAATTTATCAGATAATTTTACAGCACAAAAACCTGTGCTGCACTGCTGCAGTTGCAGCCTTGAAAAACAATACCAGTTGTATTTTACATTAGTGAATTAAGCACCCAGTAATAGCAGCCAATGTTCAATAGTGGAAGTTGAAGAAATAAGTTTCTTTAGGTGAGATGTGTTTAAAAATGGAAGTGTTGTATGGCCAGAAGTGCAGAGCATCCACTGCTGAAATGGAAATTCAGAGAAATTCAGGTGTTCTGAATGTTTAAAGAATCTGGCACATTGACTCTATGGATGAGACACACAGCAGGATTAATCCCAAAGCTGTTGTCATTGACTGGAAGACCAGACTCTACACTGGGCCTAAATAATCTATTGCTGCAACTGAGACCAAATGGGAATAAAGCTATGAAAATAAAGGAGTATTTGCTCATATAAAAATTGTGGCAGAAAGTATCAGCCAAAGTACTCATGTGTATTCTTCATTCCCCAGTTTAAATGCAGCCCCAAATGTGTGCATTTTAAACACAAATTTTATCAGTTTTCCAAAGTCTTACCTTCCACTCCAATTTTGCCATCACCATCAGTGTCTCCTGCAGCCAGAAAAGCCTTGGTCTCTGCCAAGGTGAGGGCTCTGGCATTTGAAGAGAAATTCTTCAGGAACAGCCTGAAATAGAACAGCGTGCTGTGCTTGAGTTTTGCTCTCTGAAATGTCCCATAAGGTAACGTCTGCTCTTATTGTCTGAGGGATTCCACATAGATTCAAGGGAAGACAAGGATTTGTGTTTTATTTTTAAAATAACATCAAGGGTTTCTTCAAGGACACCAAACAAGTTCAAAGGTTTTTGTTGTTTAAAGAAACAGAGCAGATGAACAGTACTTACTGCAGCTCCTCTTCTTCAATGAAACCACTCTTGTCCTGATCAAGGATTCCAAAAACTTTCTTTATCTGATCAGGAGTTTTGCTGGATAAACCAACCATGGAGAAGAAAGACTTGTAGTTGAAGGAATCATCAGCTGGAAGAAACAGAAGTTGTTAAATATTCTCCCTTGAAGTCGCTACTACTGTGTGTATTCCTTGTGAATATGTATGTCTTTTCTTAAGCATCAGCCTGCTTCTCTTTCTCTCGTTCCCTGGTGTAGCAAAAGAGCAGATACAGTGGATAATAATTTCCCTTTTTAGTCATTCTGTGCCTGTGGTCATATTTCCTTTCAGCCAGTTTGAAGTTTTCCACTACAATGCACATTCTGCTAAATCAGGATTTATGCAATGTGTCACATGCAATTAATAATAAATATTGAGAGGGTGCTACTGTGACTTACAAACAACTCCTGTAATTCTTAGTTTATTTTCACGGAGTCCTTACTTAGGTGAAGGATTTGATAGAAGAGTAAGTAATTCACAGGCAAACTAGATATTTGAGTATTTGGAAAATTGGCTTGATCTTACTGAGCAGCTCTTAAGAGAAGCAAGACTAGTCATTGCTTCACAAATGACACTCTCATTCTGCAAGCTGAGGCTTTTTCTGAAATTTTGAAGGACAAAGTTAACTTTAAATTTAAGTCTTTAACAGGTTTAGACACTGATAGCTTAGTGTTAAGCCAGCCCTAACTGAAACTGTGGCCTTTTAATTGCTGCTCACCACTTGTGAGACCTTATGAATTTAAGGGGCTATACTGTAATGTAGCTTAGAAAGAGATCTCACAGGGAAGGAATCTCAGGGGAAAATGATAGGCATGTCATCTTAAGACATAAAAATGATATGCATCTTTTGTCTGCACAGCAACCATTCCTTACCCTGGCAGCTGGAGAGAGCAGATTCAATATCTTTAGCAGAGAGGATGTCAGTGATGGCCATTGTTGAACTGTAAAATAAATTAAATGTGAGCTACTTAGTCATTAAAATGACTTCTCTCCTACTTTCATGGCTCTATTTGAAGTTGCTGCAGCGACAGTGTGTGATAGGGGAGACATTCATTTTATGGCAAGTGAAGCACACTGGAACAGATGTCTGCAGCAGGTGCTTCCACTGAAAGCTGGGAATGAGGGAGGAATTCTGCACGCAGGAGCGTGGGGCTTCAGGAAGATCTGATCCTCTGCTGCGCTGTGAGAGCAAATCCAAGGTGTCCAGCACCACAGAACTTCATGACTTCTGTGTGGGTTTTCCTGGAGGTGGATTATTACTCAGTAAAACCCAGAGTGTATTTACAGCACACATAAGAGATGAGGCTGGTATGTCCCCTAGAGCTATATCTGGAGTAAGTGTAATTGGAATGTGAACAATCTAGTATTATTATCAATAGATGTAGTGACCTTCACAAAGAATGAAAATATTAGTGTAGAATTAGTAATAGTAATTTTACTCATGTAAATTTGGAGGGTAAGTTCCTCCCCAGTTTAGTTGCAGCAATAAATGTGTCTTGCTGGGCTACTGCATCATTGAGAATACATTTCATGAGAGCTTTGTAAAAAAGTTTTTGTCAGTATTTTCTGAGGTTGTTTTCTTTTTGCATTCCATATAGGTTATCATAAACCATATTTTTGCCCAGTTTTTGGCATTTCAGTGTATTGTTGTCTTTAGAACAGAAGTATCATGACTAAATATTCTTTCTTAGTAGAGTGGAGGAGGTGTTTTCTTCTGACACAGCAGTGTTTCATTTGAGAAAAATACTCTGTCTCATTCAGCCACCAACAGCTGCAGTAGTTTGCCAGTGCAATGTGTATGACTTAATGCCTGAATTTCTAATCGATTTTTAGTGCATTGATGCACTTACAGTTTGGTAAACTGCACACGCCAGGGCAGAGAGGATAGTTTAAAACTTGGAACATTACTCTTAATTCATGTTAGTGAAAGAAGGGGGCTAAGGCATAGAAAAGTTATTCTTGAAAGCCACAAGAGAATAGAAATATTTTTTATTAATTCCTAACTGGTCTTCAGCAACATCGTTCTTCCTGTCTAAGCATGGACTGAGAAGGAATCAACTGGTGGTACCCATTTGTAGTCTGTGCACTGGTTTGAGATCTAAACACAGGTTTAAATTTCCTCTAAAATATGAAATTGCTGCCTCTGTATCTGTTGGTTTGCAGCAGAAGAAATTGTCAATCATTTTAGTTCCTTTCTGAATATCTTAGAAACAATCAATAAAGTGATGGCACACATTCCCACTGATGGCAATGGATCCTCCCTCGGCTCAGGCAGCTGGGTTACTTTTCTTTTACTAGAAATTATTTTATTCCAGTGGGTTCTTGTGCAAAATACTTCCCCCTCTCAGCATTAGGCAAGATAACTTAGAGCTCAGCCATTCACCTAATTCTCACTGCTGACAGGATTAAAAAGGGGAAGAGTGGAAGGAAAACCTAAAAAATACAGCATTTTTTACAAGGGGTATCATTCCTGTTTTGTTCCATCCTATGATCCAAATGCTGATACTGTTCTATGTTAGCTTGTAAAGATACAACATACTGGAAGCTGAGATAAGAATAAATACTTTAATTGCTTTCCTTTAGGGAGCATTTTCATTTTGTGTTTCTTTGAAAGCAGAAGATCTAATCAGCTTACCTTTGTGGTCTTCTTGACTGGATAAGGAAGCAGTCAGGTTGGGAAGAAGGTACTTGCTGTGTGTCTCCAGCAGAGCTGAACTTGCATATATATACTTTAAGTTGTATACCATATACAGATTTTAGATTTCAGCGTCACGAAGGGGGAATGGTGTCAAATGAACTTGCCTAACTAATCATCTTGCACTATTTTTATCTCAAGAGAATACATATGATATTTGCAAACGAAACAAGATAAGTGGCCAGATAGGCATAAAGAACAGAGTCATGTCAAATTTCCTCTGATTTAAGCAGAAAACACCAGCTTCTCCATGTGATGTAGGGCAAGACAAAAACCCCCACTATCTGATATGCTTGATCTGAGGAGTCAGATGAAATGAAGCACAATAACATCTGAAGAGGTGTCTTTAATGACTGTTTAAATGCCATAACTTGTTATTTTATCTGTAGATACTCTGTGTGATAGAATCTCATCATTGGAGAACTAAACAAAAAGAAAAAAATTAAAAGTATCTGTTCAGGTATTGTTTGCATAGCAAACCAATCAGGGAAAATAATAGCCGTGTTGTCTCCAGAATGTATGATCTGTTGTTGTTTGGAAAAAAGAAATACCACACAGTGAATTTGTTGCTATAGGAGGTAAAATAATATTATGTCAATCCATCAGAACAGTTGGTTGGGGGAGGGTATTTCATCTGCTCTGTTTCCAGAGAAAATCTTACAATTCTGCAAGATTCTGACAACCTGTTTAGTCGGGTATGTATGAAGCAAAGGGGTTGTGATCTGCCCAGCTGTCTCTGAGACAGAAGTCCCTGAGCCCTACGTGAAAGATCTTTGCTTTCAGAATAGAGAGAACAATTTCATTAGCAACTACAAAGCATTATCACTACAACAATATCTGAAAAGTGTCTTTTCAGTTTTCAGCTTGTCTTCAGTCTCTTTCAGAGAACTGATTATTTTCTAGAATTGTTTGGCCAGTGCTGTTTCCCAGTGTTCCTTTGTGCTAGTTACTTTTTTCATGGATATAATTTGATCATCTCAATTTTCTTTCACGAATGCTGTAGCCTAACTGGGTGAGGAGCCTGTCAGCTTGGATCTCACTTGTGCCTTGAGGTAGCAGAACAGTGAAAGACAAGTCATATGGATGACAGCACAAGGTATCATTATGGCCAGGATTAAGGGATGGCAAGGGATGACAGTGCAATTGGCATCACAGCTTGAGGTGGTGGCACAGTAAGAGGTGACGGTGCAGAGACTGTTTTAATGTCAGAGAGAGTATCAAGGCATCTTTTTCCCAAAGCATTTCCCTCTGAGATGGAAGTCAGACCTAGCCAGTCACTGAAGCCAGCCACTAATAAATCAGGGTGCCAGACAGAAAAGTGACAAATGGAGGGTACCTATGAGACCTTAGTGCATCCAGCCCTGACAGCAGCTGATCAAAAGGAAACAAAAGACCATTGCAAAAGATTCTCTCTGTGGAGGAGGTGCTATTTCATTTGCAGTATATAAACATAAGAAAAAATTATTGCTACAAGTTTTTTCTTATTAAAAATTCTGCAAGTCTGTCCTCCACTAAACTGTTTCAGATACAGATAATTCTTTTGCAGAGAAGAACTGTTGGTGAAGAATGGCTTTGGAAGATTTCAGCTTTCCCTGTTTTCTGAATAGGTTCTTGACCAGCTGACACTGAAAAATTTCAAGAAGAATTTGATGGAGAGATATTTAATACCGGCTCTTGTTGTCACTGGTGACATCTGGTAGAAGGGGTACAAATACCTCTTTCCCCCCTCAAACTCTTTTGAGAAATGACTTTTACTCTAAATGGGAAAAAATTCCTCTCCCTTTTACACACACCACCCTATTCTCCCCCTCCAATTTGGAAAATTGTCTACATAGTGCCAACAACTGATGTGCAGTACGTAGGGTGTCCAACATAAAAACTGATGGCATGATATGACCTAATGAAGCTAAGTTAAGAGGAAGGCCAAATTCTGCTGAAACCCTTGGACTGCAGGAGTCTGCATGGGAATTTGGTCCCTGGTGTCTATTTCAGAGAATGCATTTGATTTTAGATGCAATGGCTTCTCATTTTGCCCAGAGCTAATTCCACATATGTTAACCCCTCGCCCCCACTCTTCCCTTTAAAAATAGCATTGATTGCTGTTATTTCCCTTAATGCCTGTGGGCTGTTGCCATTAGTTTGAACTTTATGTGAAGCACATAAGGATGCAGTCTTTAACATTGTGCTCTGTTTTCTACGAGGCTTGGCAAGGTAATTCCTTTTGTACCCCACGATTTTAAGGGGAAAGCATGTAGTCAAATGATTTATGGCTCTGGCCTGCCCAGCTGTATTCAGACTCCAGCAAATTTTGGAATCACTTTTGCAGTAAGATTGGAGGCACTAGAGACCCAGAACATGTGCACTGGTGAAATGCATGGGGATCATGTAACTATTTACTACTAGCCTTCAACAACCTTTTTCTTTTCAAGCCCTACATTAGAGATTGCATAAGCATCTGTCTGGTCACTTTTACTTTCTTAAATCAAATACTGTTAGGAACTTTGCAGCTGCCATCCAACTTGGCAAGGGAAGAACTGGGGAAATATGAAAAAGTAAGGAAAATATATCCTTTTCAGCCTGTCAGGTTACCACTAAAAGCAGTTTTAAACCCTTGGGCTTGAGCATTTCTCTTTGCTCAAGACTCTTAGCCTTCTCTAGGCATGAAGTTGTTTTATTCTTCCCATTTTTAATCTTAATTCTTTTAACATCTGAAGCTACCTCCCCAGGTTGAAATACTGTATTTTAGGTCATCATAAATTCTGTGATTATTCTATAATCTATTCTTGTCACTCTTCTTTGAGTGCCAATGTGAATCATGCAAGAGAGAACGAAAGTGCAGTGAAGAATTGTGTGAGTGTCTGGTTTAATTTAAATAAGCGTGATTTAGTGCCTTCTACATGCCTGAGATCATTTTCAGATGAGTGAGATGAATGCTTCTGGTAGGGGTATCCATGGTCACGAGTCAGGGAACAGGAATCACCTGACAAAATGTATTTAACCTATTGTTAAAGGCATGTGAGTAGTGAGAGTGGAATATTCATTCTGCTTGTAATTTGCTTTGGGAATATACGAGGTGAAAGAAATTGTATAGATGTAATTTAGTGTAATTGTATTAATGCATCATGCTCCAGTCATTTGAGTAATGTAACTCCTGGAGAGATCTGGGAATATTTGTGAGTGGTTTTAGGTTTATATTACTTAACCTACTATCTGTAGACACCTCATAACTACCCCCAGTAAAATGTTGAATAAGGAAAAATGCTGGAATGGTTGCTATGGGGGGAGGAGAATGTACATGGTAAATACACCAAATAACATCTGGTTTATTTTTGCAAACTTGAATGAATTACAAAATTTAAGTAATTTATTTTTCACCAGCTATCATTCTAATGTCACATGGGTTCTACCTCTGAGGTAGGTTTCCAGAGATTCTAAAAATTTACAATGCAGCTTTTCAGTTCCTGGTGCCCTATAAAATGTTAATGTACAAAACCTTTTCAGTCATATTTTCTTACATGTGTAAAACATAATTGTTAAGCGAAGTAGATCGTTTACATAAATCTGACAATTTCTGGTCCTGCATATCTGAAATTGGAATTTCAATCCTGATTCCAAAATTTGAAAGGAATATGGGCCAGATGTAAATTCTATGTGATTTCTGAAGCTGTAGCTCAAAACTTTTATTCCTGAATTCAACCTTTCCAGTTCACTTCAATTAATGTTTCTTTCTAAAAATTTTCATCCAGTGATGCAGAAAGAAAAAGGGTTGTTTGGGTTTTTTTAAGAAAAATTATCAGAGACTGGTTTCTGAAATGGTAGATTCTTGGGTCTGTTAAATCAGATACAATTATTCATCAACAGACAAGATGCTTGAACCTCCAGCTGACTCCTTCCGTAGGTCTAAAATTACTTGCAGTAAGCGTCAGAAAACCTAAAGAATCAATTTTCTTGCCTTAATTCTGAAGCAAAAAGCCTACTATTTTTTAAAGAGTCCAAACTAAAAGGGCAATAACAAAGTATGTGTAGGATTATGGTGTTTGAGTAGAAAATAAAATCAGTTCTGCCAAGGCAATCTTCTTTAGCTAAGTTGGTGGCAAAGACACATGCTGAAAACAGAGCTTCTATTCAATATTTGATCTACCATATTCTGTTCTTGAGCAGTGTTCTTCAAATCCCATGTGGTAAAATCCCTCAAGGGGATCCTTGTTACAGGAATTGTAACTTTAGTCTGTGTGTTTACACTACGTAGCCTGGTGCAGTCCTGCTCCATGACTATGGCTTATAAGCACTATAAATAATCCTCAGTTGCAGCAAGCTTTCACATATAGATGTGTTCGAAATGAACTCAGATGTTTTCAGGGTGTCTGTATGTTCTTGTGTAATTCTTATCCCACTGTGTAAACAGCAGGTCCCACTATAAACAAGAACAGCTCCTTGGGTTGTGTAATTGCAGGAGCACAAGGTAAGAACTGGGTCATTATCTGTGCTTATGCTGATCTAGTACTGATACTGCTGATAAAAGCAGGGCCTTTGATTCTCCTGGCAGAGTTGTTTTTCAAGAGATGTATATATGTATATATTCCAAGGATATATGGATTTCAAAACCCCAGATGCTGACTTTAAGAGATATTTTCTCTGTGCACAAAGCCTGGACCCAATCTGACTTACAGGTGCCCAGTGAGGAGTGACTTAATTCCCTTCTCTTCCATTTGCTGAGGTTGGGAAATGGTCAGGACTTGTCCCAGCTGCTTCCAGCCTGGTGTGCAGGGCTTCTTTTCTATGCAAACTGGAGCATAATAGGGGGCTGATGTGTGTTTGGGTATTGTCCAAATGTGGAGTTCACATCTCCAGGGCACGGCACGCGGGCCCAGGAACTCAGAAGCATTCCTTCGTCCCTCATTAGAGGTTGCCAACAACACTGACAGTAATTAGAGTGAGGACTATAAAAAAGTAAGCTGAATGAATATGGAAATTGGAACTAGAGACATAACAGCATCGGATATGAAAGCATTAAGTCTTTACAAACAAGAATCCATTGAGCATTTGAGAGCTAAGCCTGATTTAATCAAATGGTGCATCAATGAAGTGATTCCACTGTTCAAATATTTGAAGGATCAGTGGGATGAAAAGACAGAAGCAGGCATTGTTCTTCCTATACAGTGCTGCATTTGTGCTGTAGCTCCTGAGTGATATCAGTATCCCAGATTGTCCAGTGATTTCAAGCTTTATTGTATAGCATAGGACAACCTAGAGACAGCAAATGCAAGTTCTTCTTTTCCATTTATAGACAAACCACATTATATTCACTGTGGATTTTATTGGCAATTTGCTGCAGTCAGGTGTTTACTTCAAATCTGTTTCTCTGGATGAAAAATTAAATTTATTGTATTTGAGTCATAAATTCATTTAACAGTCTTTCCTTAAATTGTAATAGCCTCCATCTGAGCTGAATTATAGCAGTGACTGCACCTTGCTAAAAAGGAATTTTACTGTAAAGGAAGCTTAAGGAGAAAAAGACTAGGTCAATCTCTAGGAGGCCTGTCTCCCTTGGAACAGGAGTTCCAGCCTGGCTGTGCCTGGTTCATTGTTAGAGCAGAAAATGCTCTTGAACTGCAAAGGAATTGAGTTCAAGCTCCTGCACACACAGGAGGTAAATGAGGAGGTTCTTGGTGCACTTTTGATTCTCCGAGACAACTGACAGAGTAACTCTACAATACAGAGACAACAAGTAGGTACAAAAAAAATACTGAGATTCTTGCATCAATCTAGCAATTTTTGAAGGATTTGACTCATTATTTTATTTGACTTTTGCATTTGGATATACCATACAGCAACATCCGGATTTGGAAATCCAGATGGTGAGAGCAGAAGGTGTCTTGCTGATTCCCAAATTCTCCATATTGGCTTGTCTCTTTCTGAGTAGAGGTAGATGAAAGCAGGTGATAAGGAGAATAAATGAATAAGTACCTTGCCGAATTTGAGAAGGAAGAACACTTTGCAAATGTATTCTGTGTCCTACACTATGCTGAGCTGGGCTGTACAAGCTGTAGTTCTGGGCAAAATTTGTCATGTAGAATTTTTTCTGGAAAGTTAATTACTTCTGTGGCCAATGTGATGTTACTGAAATTTGATTATTAAATGAAATGTGAAGCCTTTACTAAGAAATGCTCCAAAGCTGTTATCTCAGAATACCATGGCGAGGTAATTTCAGAATACCAGAACCCAGCTCCTTCCTGAATGTTGCAGCTATATAAAACCTAACTGAGCAGTGATGTTGAAAAATGCATGTTAATCAGAGCAGATCTTCCCCATCACCTAACCCTGTAATTGATGGTGCCATCAACAGCAGAGACAGTCATTTAAATTATGAATGCTTCTGGTTATGAATGATGGATTTTTTTGGCATAGGAATTAAAGAGTATGCATTATTAGAACTAGTAGAAGAATTCAAGACATGCTTTGGGGAAGAGTACAAAGTTAGGCATGGTTTAACATTCATGAATATTTGGGTAACATACAGATTTTTCTATTAAATATGTAGGTATTACAAAACAGATAAAGTATCCATTGAATAAGGATTGAAAGGTTGTGCATAAGGCCACCATTCTTAAAATAAAATCTCTATGAGCATTTATGTCAGTGCCTTTATGGATGCAAGCAAATGAAACCATCAGCCTGGTCTTTGTCAATTTGTTCCATTTTGATGGAGGCAGTCATGGGAGGTTTCAGGGCAATGACCCTGCTGGGTCTGAGGGACAGTGACTCACTACACAGCGTGACCCACTGCTCTGGGGCATTTGCTTGGACATCTTCTTTAATCACCTTTCTTTTGCAGAATACATTTCTATTTAGACCCTGAGTATATGGACAGCTCAGTGTTATTAACAAAAGGAAAACATGGAAACTTGTCTTCTGCTGATATGGCCACCAGGTCATTCTTCCTTTGAGGAGGTTTTCCTTTGAGTGAGTGGAATTGGATTTCACCCAGTTTTAAAACTAGAAGTATGAAAAACACAATCTGATAATCAGGCAGCACTTGCATCTTGGTGTCCTAATTCTGCCAGTTCTTTAGCAACCCCCTAGAGTTTTCCAAGGAAAACTGCATAAACAACAACAATGGCAAAAATAGCAAGACTGCTCTCAGAGAAATAAACACAATTAGTAAAATGGAAAATAAAGGTGCAATCTTTAAAGGTTAAAATGCCATAACAACCTTCCCACAAAAGCAACATCCATAAACCTCCTGGAGGCTGCACTCTGTGGGGTATCACCTATGTAAGGATATTGCCAGAGAGGTGGGATTTGAGAGTACAGATTTAGGAATGAGGCCATGGTGCTTTGGCTCTTGTTATCTCAGGTTCTCCAGTAAACCCAGTTGAAGCCCATGGCTCAGGAAGGTCGCAGCTGTCCCTGGGCAGCACAGAGCCAGCACTGCACAGCCTGCTCCACTGTGCCTCTGGGGAGAAAAACAGCCTGAAATTCAGTTTTCCCAAAAGCGCAAAACCTGTTTGGAGGCACTGTCTCATGACTGAGCAGAGCTGGAGATTTTTCTGGCTTATTTAAAATAATCTGGGTAAGCCCCTCTGAAATAGAGCAGCCATTTGTTCCCCTGAGGAGATCTGACGTTGTCCCAAGTGTGAGCAGTGCCTGTGGGCCAGTTCCTACAGCAGATTTACAACCCTGCAAATGAGCAGCAGGAGTAAGGCTGAGTATCCCAACCTTGCTTGGCATGACATGGGCTTGATGTAAGAAATACAGAATTGAGCTAATATAGTTACTAAACTGTCTGTGTCCAGGGAATGCTCAACACATGTGGAGCAGATGGAGGAGATTAAAAAACCATAGAATTATAGATGAGAAATGTTTACAATTAGAGCAACAAACATGAGATTTCTTTGTAGACTCTTTCCTGATTATTTTGAAGGGTGTTCAGGTGAAAAAGGCTTGACATACAAAAACTAATGTTAACTCCATTTCCAATCAAATTAATTTGACTCAAATAAGGCCTTTCAAAATTATCTTTGTTTCCATTCTCTCCAGCCTAGCAAAGGAAAATCGATGTGTTTAACACCACCACTTAATTTAGAACATTTTAAGTTGTCTGATGAATCTGATAATTCAGCTTGTCCTCTACTGTTTCAGCTACTAAGGAAATTCCAACTAAGGAACTGCTAGATCAGATATCCTGTGTCTCAGCTGACCCAAAATCCCCATGATGGTTTTAGCACCATTCTTAAGAGAACCATGCAGACTTAGTGAATAACAGACTTGTTTACCTGAATATGGCAGAGGATTTACTTCAAAGAATATTGGCATCAGTATTAGAAAACTCAGAATTAAAGGATGATGTATCGAATATTCTTTATTTTTGTTGTTAGTAAAGAAATTCATTAAAAACATTTCAGTAGAAAACAAAAGAAGCTCAATAGTTCCTTCTTGTTAGTGGGAAAGTCTCTCCACCAAAATAATGAAGTAAATATCTTTCAATGACCCTTAAATGCTTTTTTTTCTAAATTCTGTTTTCTAAGGTTCATGTATGTTCCTCCCACTGTGCTCATAACTGAGCAAAGCTGAATAATCCTGCAGCAAGAACTTGTGCTTGTGCTGCTTCTCACAAGCCTTGTGATGTGATTTTGGTGCAAAAGCAACAGTACAAAATTGAAAAAGACCACGAATTTTTACTCCAGCCCCAGGTTTTCTAAAAGCACAGGCTCCCAGCCTAGTTTGTGTTAAGACGATTTTTTCAGATCCCTGACAGGGTGTAAAATTACAGACTGGTCAATGCAGATAAAGCTGACACATATTTTCAGCACAGTGGGAGTTTAGGGCTATATTTAACAAAAACACTGAGTTCTGTGTTTGGGGAATACACTCTGCCTCCGTACCCAAAAAAGTCACCAGAATCCAAATTCGCTTTAGCTTCTCCTGTTGATCACATCCCACGCACTGGATTCAAATTTTATCAGATTGTGCCTGTTTAGGGAAAGAGGTATGTTTTTGAGGTAAATACATGGAGGACAGGTTTTTTTAAATGCATCTAGTTTTAACTCTCAAGGACTTAGTGTCTTTTCTCCATAGTGCTGCTGAAAATGCAGCCTTGGATTTCCTTTTCATGCAAGGGAAAATGTGTAGTCTTGACAAACTCGGGAGAAGGGACATATTTTCTGATGTTGCCTAGAGCACATCTGTGCACAGAGCTATTTCTGCCTTTATATCACAGCTGATAACATTACACTTCTAGAGTTGGGTTTTTGAAGGAGATGCAGACCAAATGCTGAGTTTTACAGATCTGTCTGTAAATATCATAGTATAAATTCTGGTACGGTGGAAAACCTGGGCAAAGTGACTCTTCTTAACACTGAAAATTAGGTCGTCCCCCCCCCCCCCAAACAAATGTGCTGCCTGTATTTTATCAACTTCTAAATGTTTCAAATTAATATTATAAAGTTTGTTTCTTTGAATCATATGTGACTGTGACAGTAACCTTTCTCTGATGGTAATGGCTGTTTCTGTTCTGGGGAGCATGGAGCACTTTCCAGATCTTTCTGAGATAGTTTGTATTATCTGACATTTCTGCCGGCAATATTTGCTTAGTGGTGAATTGGATTGTAAATTCTACAGCTGTGAAATTGTAGGAAACAGGAGTCTTGGCAAATTTCTAAATAAAGCTCTGGTAAGGAGTGAGTGGGAATTTAATGAATACAGATTGTGGAATCAATTTCTCAGTGTGTTTGGATTAGGGTAAAGTGCCTATATAATAGGGGGTTTTATTGCATCACTAAATATGACAACACTGAAATTTACTATGTGCTCCTATTTATATTATTTTCCTTTTCATTCTTATAAAACCTTTCAAATACAAAGGATTGTTCCTCTGTAAGTTCTTCAGCTGGGAGGATTTAAATACAAATGAAATGTTAAGAGGCTACCATCCCAATTCTGAGAAACTCAAAGGTTTTATAAGAATGGAAAGCAAAACAAAAAAAGAATTTTTCCCTGTGCATGGAAAGACAAGCTCTGTATGTGTGTGGTATGTCAGACTTGACTTTATAATTTTTGTGTTTATAGCTTTATAAGAAGAGGATGCTCAGAAAATTGCTCTGATGGTTTTATTCTGCATTGAGGAGTCTCTCTGACCAGAGGAGATTTTCTGGGCAAATGAATCAAGTTAAAATCTCAGCACATCTCACCCTGGGTACCCCCCTAGTCTGTCTGGGCCCAGCCCTGTCCCTGTGTCCTTCTCCTCACACAGCACAGTAACAGTCCCTGTGGCTGAAGAGGGCTGGACACAGTTTTTTCAGAGGCTGCTACTGTCGTTCCTCTGGAGAACAGATTGCAGAATGAAATTAACCTTCCCTGACAGGAATAAATACAATACACAGACAGCACAGTGTTCCTGGGTCCAAAAGAAAGAAATTCCATGCATTTCTACTGGGGATTGGAGTAAGATCTAGTCTTGCAAGCAACACCATCATTTATAAATCATAGGGACAAATCTCTGAAAACTATAAATGCCTGCTTTATGAGACTTCCTGTTTCCATTGAAGTCAATGGCAAAATTCCCATTGACTCGAGTGCCAACATGATCTGGACCACAATAAAACATGTTTCCCATTAAAATTATGTTATAATTAACATTTGGAAATTGCTTAAGGAGGTGGATCTGATAGCTACAGAAAGTGAGGGTCATTAGAATGAACTGAATCTTTGTTTCTCTACTACTTTAATGGAAAATAAAGTAGCGTCCTTGTTTTTACCAAGATCTAGAATTTTTTCATCCTGTTGGTTAAAGCCATCTTAGTATAATTTGTGACCATTGTCAAAACACATGGAAGTTTCTCTTAATGAGAGAATGTGGTTATTATCAGCCATATTCTTAAATTTACTTCCCAGTCAAAAGAGAAACATTTCAACACGTGGCTGAAGAAAGCTGGCAATTGTCAGTAGAAGGAGGAAAACACCCTTCAGGCAGCAATGGTTACAGGATGCCCAGGAATGGCAGTAGGTATTTAGCTGAATAGTTCACATGGCTGAGTTTAGGGGTGAGGACCTACCCTGGTAAGGATCAAGAGGAAGCACAGGACTGGAGCCCACTCCTGTACCTCTGTAATTCTGCCTCTAGGGAACACCTGTCTTTGGATGTAAATCCTTTATGCTTATCAGAGAGAGAAATGCAAAACCCCAGATGGACTATCTGAATTCTAATTCTGATGTTGATGTTGAGCCTCCCTGTGGCCCTGGACCGTTGATATTTATTGTGTGCATTGTGCCAGTACCTCCCTGTGCAGTTTGCCATGGGCATTTAAGTGATAGGCTTTGTCCTTAAAAAAGGGTGAAAGAAAGAGGTCAAAGCTTAAAGGGAAAATTGTTGCTATTGTCTCAGTGTGTGTTGAACAGATTCTTGTGCTGCAAACTGCTTCATTGCAAGACAGATGATTCTAGGAATCAGATCCTACTCAGTGTAAATGTATCACAAAGGGTTCCTATATATCTCTTAAGATGCTGTGTCCCCATAAGCAAAACTTGGCTAATCTCTTTAATGGCTGAAAGATTTGTATGCACTCCACAGTTACTATTAATGATTTCTAGAGATGAAAAATTGTACTGGAGTATAGGCCAGTTGGTTTTATTGTCAGGGTGTTTTTGGTTTGGTTTTGTTTACCTTTTAGCTTTTCTGTAAGTTCTTCAGTTGGTAAAAACAGAATTCGAGTTACACCGGTAATGAGTTTTTGCTTATCCCTATATTGACAAAGTTTCAGCTTTTGCCTGATTAAGGGCTGCCTTATGGTAGATTTGGTCCATGTATGAATTTTTTCAGCTATCAAGATGGTAGTTTTATTTTAAACTGAAATTGTCCCATCTGATCTGCAATGCAAGCCAATAGTAAAAGGCAAAGTACTCAATTCAGAAAAAATAATGATGGGGATTTTTTCTGTCCTTCATTTTATTCTGTGCAGTTCATCTTGGGCTGGGGAGAGAAACAAATATTGTTATGGAGAGCAAAGAAACAGTGCAAATATATTTATGTATTTCTAATTTTGTCTTCGGTGTTGAATTGCCCTGGGTTCAGTTGCATAATGATAAGTAAAGCAACTGGACACAATCCAGTGCAAAGTGATGCATGAAACCAGCACTTTTCCCCCCTAGTGTGTGAAAATTTGTATCAGCAAGAAACAGATAGTCTAACTTGTATGTGGCTGGAGAACTGCCTGCATTTTGATACCTACATTCTTTTAAAATGACTCATTCTTCGGTGCAGACACCAGATCCCCAGTGCTGAGGCCCAGCAGTGACATGCTGACACTGGGCTTCATTAACCCTCCATCCTTGCTCGCCGTGCTCTGATCTGACCCCAGCAGGGAGACCAGAGACACTGCGGGCAAGGCCGGGGGAAGGTGCTTAGTGGGTGGGGCCAAAGCCCAATCTTGCACCTCACAAATCCAGGATTAGAGCCAGGGTTAGGTCTGAACTCTGTTAACTTCTCGTCACAACGCTGCACGCCAGGCACTCACCACTGGAACTTCAGTGTGTGGCTGCCTGGGGCAGCCTGGCTGCAAACCCAACACCTGGTCAGCCACCTTCTGTCCAGGAGATGGGACAAGGCACTGCCTTTGTAAGAAAAAGGCCAGTCATTGCATTTCTAATTTGCTAATCAAATATATTAGTTGTTTCAGGCTCAACAATTATTTTAAAAATCCCCACCTATGGTAATGATTTTGTTCTTTATGAGTGTTTTACCAGGAAAACCTGATATGTTACTTTCGATGAACTATGTAACAGAAAAGACTCATAAAAAAGGCCTTTGGTGTTTAAAGGAAATTACATTTTTTAATAAATAAATTACCTTTAAAACAACCCTCGAGCATCAGATAGAGAGTAATCAAAGAATATTTTCTCTGTTTTGCCTTGTTTTAGAAAAATAAGAAATGTAAAACTTTCTGGTTTTTACATAGCTCCCCAACAGCTACTTTTACATGGCACAGAATAATAGTATTTGTGTGAAAAAAGGAGGTTCAGTTCTAGAATGAATCTCCTATTTGGTTCTGGTTTTATATATTTTTTTCCAAATCCACATCCAATCTCTGGGAGGTAGATCTTGTGGTAGGATTTGAAGCAGTGCAGAATAAGGATGTAAATAAGTCCGATTAGTGTCAGGAGTGGGGAATGTTTTAAGTAATGTTGCAGACTAAGCCAGTGTAAAAATGTGGGTAAAGATCATGCAGATTTGGGCTGTTGCTAATCAGCCAGTCAGCAACTCTGCACTTTGGTTTTTCACACTATGACTCTTTTAAATAAGACACAAACATACAAACACATTGCAGATTTCTCTTTGGTAGGTGAAGATCTAGAGCCTAACTGTAATTAGTATTAGCTGTTTATGGCTGGCTTACAGACCTCCCAAAGCTGAACTAGCAATGGCAAAGTGAGCACATCTTCCCCCACTGTGAGAGACAGCGCTGACCTTTGAGTGTTCAGCAGGCCTTTGTGAAACTGCTGGGATTTATAAATCACTTGGATTGTTTGGATTAACAAAAGGACAACTCAAAAGATGGTAAGTCATCATGAATGTGGGAGTTCATCTCTGTGATCTCTGAATGGTGTTTAAAGGTTCATGATTTGTTCCCAAGAGACTGAAGCAGCAGGATGGGAACAGAAGTCTTCCCACTTTTTTTTTTTCAGATGCACTTTTGGATGAGGTGTAACTTAAACTGCTCTTGGAGCAGTAAACTATGGAGTATTCTGCTCTTACAATGGTCCAAGGAGTGCTGTATGTTGGAAGTCATTGATGGAGTAGTACAGGGATCAATCTGGGTAAATTGCTCTAACTAAAACCAAAGCAGAAAGATAAACAGTCTCCTCCAGCTCAGTTGAGCTATTCCGTGGTGGCTAAAAGTTGTCACCAAGGCTGAAGGGCACAGTGCCTCTGAGGCTTTGTAATGGCTTTGGTGCTGCTGTGGTGCTCCTGGAGGGTGATGCAGAGCAGTGGCAGTGGACTTTTATTAATCCCAAATACGCACCTTGCACTCCGTGACACATTCTTGGTACGCAAGAGTCAACAACCATGGAACTGGTCTGTGCTGTGTGCAAACTCATTGATTTCTGCACCTACTTGACAGCCAGTCCTTGCAGATTAGATTATTATTCTTGGAGCAGGCAAGATTTGCCTAAGAGAAAATGTCATAAGAATAGGATGGAAAAGAAGAGTGAATTCTGTTGCTTAAAGGCTGGTTCTGCTAGAATAGAAGGGATAATGCACTAATCAAATTTTGACAAGGTATTAAGGAGAAAAGATGGGAAAGCATTTTTGAACTGCCTGCACAAAAGCTGGATGCCTGAAAAATAAAGCAGTTCTTATGCATAAACATAATTTTGATTTAGTTGGCATTACCCAGGAATAAGTCATACATCTATAGCAGCCACAAACGTCAGTGCATGAAAGAATGGGCCTCACACATGCTGGTGATGCCAAGAAATCAGGGAGACCACCTGTTCCAAGATGAAGTACAATATAAATAAATACAGATACCTCATCTTGCCCAGCTGGTACCAGCACAGGTAGCACATGTTGTGTGTGATGCATGTGGACATGATTGTGTGACTGAAGCATACATGGCCTGACCTGCTTGGACAGGACAGAGAAGTAACAGAGGGAGTGATCATAATAAAGAATGGTTTTGGGAGAATGTTTCACTGTGATCAGTCTTCTTCAAAAAAAGGCTGCTTTTTGGGCTGCAGGGAAGGACAGGTGATCCATGAATTGCACTCTGCAGTGGGGCTCTACTGCAGTCATGGTGGCAAAGATGGGGAGATGAAAGTATTAGACCTGTCAGTCAGGGCTTGGCTTGTTGAGTCCTCTTCCTTTGTGCTTTCTGAGAGACAATGCAGCCAAAGCAGAGAAGGGAGACTGAGGAGAAATAAATAGGCAGGGAACAGGGAATGACCAACAGAAAAATAACAAGAGTGAAAAGGTGAACAAGATGTTGTTGTGTACTACATGTCAGAAGTGATCTCACCTTTCTCCTCTCAGCTGCTATTGTCTGAGCCTGGAAGGAAGAACAGGACAAGGCTGGTAATCTGCGAACACTGACTTACAAGCCCTGGCAGGATTGACATCAGTGTGTTAATGTCTCCTGGCTCCCCCGATTTTCTTTCTCTTACTGTTTCCTTAATAAGTTTGTTACACTGCGTAAGACATCTTAAAATCTAAAGCCTCTAGGCATGGAGAATTTGCATTGATGTAGGAAACACTTGCTCAAAACAGTGCAGTCCTTGCCCAGCTTGGCTTCTGGCCTCTGGCCTGTCTCCAGCCTAGTTCCACATCCCTTTGGAGTGCCCAGCCCCATAGCCGCCGTTGGCAATGCCCGGCCCCACATCCCGGTGCTGGCAGTGCCCGGCCCCACCTCCCGGTGCTGGCAATGCCCAGCCCCACATCCCGGTGCTGGGAATGCCCGGCCCCACATCCCGGTGCTGGCAGTGCCCGGCCCCACCTCCCGGTGCTGGCAGTGCCCGGCCCCACATCCCGGTGCTGGCAGTGCCCGGCCCCACATCCCGGTGCTGGCAGTGCCCGGCCCCACATCCCGGTGCTGGCAGTGCCCGGCCCCACATCCCGGTGCTGGCAGTGCCCGGCCCCACATCCCGGTGCTGGCAGTGCCCGGCCCCACATCCCGGTGCTGGCAGTGCCCGGCCCCACATCCCGGTGCTGGCAGTGCCCGGCCCCACATCCCGGTGCTGGCAGTGCCCGGCCCCACATCCCGGTGCTGGCAGTGCCCGGCCCCACATCCCGGTGCTGGCAGTGCCCGGCCCCACATCCCGGTGCTGGCAGTGCCCGGCCCCACATCCCGGTGCTGGCAGTGCCCGGCCCGAGTCCCGCCGCTGGGAAGGCACCGCTCCGCTCCGGGATGCCGCTCCCTGCGCAGGGAGGCCGCTGAGCGCCACCTCGTGTCTGCCGTGCTGGGGCCGCGGGTTTCGGGAAGGGAGGGTGGCTGAGTCGTCCCTCGGGGCCGGGGAGCAGCGGGATCAGCGGCGGGATCAGGTGCTGAGCTCTGCCTTCCCGCTGAACGCTCGGCAGCCGCCGGGCTCTGCGTGCGAGCGGCACAGACTAGCTGAGGTCGTAAGCAGGTAAAAAAATCGAGCCTCTAAAAACATTTGTAAATAGTATTTTATGGAAAAAGCTGTCCCTCTTACACTGCTGAGTTAGCCAGGAGGATAACTAATTCTAAATTCTGCTCTGCAGTGCAAAAATCGAGGGACAAAATATCAGCAGCAAGGTCAAAGAAGCTTCCAGGGCTGCCCTTCCAGCTGCTCTGCTGTTTCGTGTCACCTCTGTCTGTGACTCCTCTGGCTCCCTCAGGTGAGCACAGAGCTGCTCTGACATAACCCAGACCCCTTCCATCCTGCTCCAGGGTGTCTTGTACGTGATCCTTCATTCCACTGCCATCTTTCCTAGTGCATTTTTCTGCGGTGGAGGTTCACTTTTCCAGAAAGGTTTTTCCCTGTAGTCTTGGTTCTCTCATCAAGCTGTGAAAAGCTCTCATTGGGATCACTACCTGAGTCATATCACCCATGCTAAACCTTATGTAGATGCCTTCTATTATGTAGACAAACATTGGATCCTCAAATGAATGAAGAACCTAATTTCAAACAGAGAAGTTCTTTGGGATTTGAAATATCCTGCAGTGCCATATCCACTGGGACTCAGGACTGTCCATGTGCACAGGCAGGACTGATTGGAATTATGCTTATTCTAAGAGAAAAAAATCACTTTATCCTGACAGGCTACAAGTTACACAGGATTTTGTGATTAAATCAGAATTATTCAGACCAATTTCATGTTCAAAACTCCAGAAAAATAAGAAAATATTTTATGTGGTGGAAAACCCAAGTAGGCTGTTTGAGAGCCCCAGAGCCAGATTATGGTATCATTGGTAAAGAGCTGAAAAGCAGCATAACAGAATGAGATCAAACCATGGCACATGTGTTGTTGCTACTGTTACTAATACTGTTTCCACAAATGTTTGAGATGTTGTAGGTATTCCTCAGACATAAAAGAAATAATTACATTTGGCCAGGTAGTTCACAGTGGGATATGAGCTTTTTTTTTTTTCAGTTTGACACGGAAACAAATAAAACAAACACAACATTAGCAATTATTTGGCTTCCTGTTGAGAACATGTTATGTAACCTCTCTGGCTTTCTTTCCTTATGACGTGGGGTGGGGAAGATGATAACTGTAGAGAAAGGAATAATACAGACATTCACCCACCCCACAGTATTTCAGAGAACCACCTTTGGCAGGTGCAGAAATGTTGTCCTTGAACTTCCCCAGTGTCACAGCAGGAGTTCTTTATTCCATTCCGTACTGTGATAAAAGAGCAGAATCAATAACTCAGAGAATAGGGACTGAGCAGCTGATGCTGAGTAGAAGTCTTAGGAGGTAAAGAGTATTTGAGAGGAGCATAATAAGCAATCCAAATTTCACCAGTCATCTGTAACCCATGTCTAATTTCAGTTAGCAAGGGCCAACCTACAGGACAATTAATCCAGATTTATACCAATATAAGCAAGAATGGAAAAAACAGGCACTTGAGTAATGAAAATTCATCATAAGATTGTAGAGAATAAAATGTCTTCCAGGGATTAGTTTGGGCAATGGAACAGAGTGCATTATGTTTGAAAAGGGTGAGCCACACTGCACTATTGGGTGCTCTAATGCTGCAGAAGGGGCCTGGAGAGGAGAAGTTGGTCCATCTACACACCTACAGAAATCCTTCTACAATCAGTGCACCCAGGTGCAAATAAATCCCAGCTGCCTGGGAGGAGAAATACATAGTTTGGCTATGTCTCATCCAATGTACTCTGCACTTTCCAGGCAGATTTAAATTTTTTGGAGGTGAAATTGAGTAACTGGCAAAGGCCCAGTGTTTCAGAGAAATGTGAAAAAACCTCAGAAACTAACTTGTGCGGCAGTGAGGATGTGGTGGGAGGAGTCTGTTGCTCCCTTGCTGGTGGAACACTTTGGCAATCAGAAAACTCTGTGAAGCATGGGATACACACACAAGAAATACAGAACAATAGACATCTAGTCTTGTTACAAGCCTCTCCTGGTATATCCCAAACATTGATTGCCCACAGATTAATTTTCTTAGTTATGCAACTCCTCTGTGGGAATATCAAATTCCATATTAAGACTATTTAAGTTCTTGGCCCTTACTGCTCCCTTTGAAAGACCATGCAAGATCTCCTTCAATAGCTAGAAGTGTTTTCTGTAATTTTCAGTCTAAACATGCTGTTGATAGATTATAAAAATTTTATCTCACAGTCATGTTAACCTTTAACTTACTTCTTTTCCCACTCTATTTATCATAAGATCTATTCATAAAGGACTTGCATAGATCTATTTATAGGACTTGCATATTGTTCCTCCACTGTCACACTGAAGAAGTCATGTTCTTTTTATCTCTCCCTAAGACTGCTAATTCTGTAATTGCTCTAATAGCCAGTCTGCACTGATTCCAGTTTAAGCTAATCTTTTTCAACACTGTTGACAGGAACTGTATAAATATTTCACACAAAATCTTAGCAGTGCCTTGTCTAAAAGTGCCAACATTTCCTTCTCTGCTAAAAATCTCACCTAACCCATCTGAACACTACATTATCTGTTTCCACAGCTGTGTTGTACTGGCAGATTTGGCACACTGTCAGTCTATCAGAACACTCAGATCTTTTTCCTTCTCTGTCGCTTCCAGCTGATGAATCCCAAGAACATGACTTTGCAGTTCACATTATTAAATTTCTATCACTGCGGGCAAGAAGGTCATCTAATTCCAATGTGGTGATCTGGTCCTCCTCAGGATTGGCAATACCCTCCAGCTTTTTATCACATGCACGATTTTTGAGGCTGGGCCTGATTATGTTCTTATTCCATGGGAAGGTGGATTATACAGTATTGCTCCAAAGAGCGCTCCCTGAGGAACACCGTCGGGTAATTTGTTCCATTCTTGTAACTCCTTTTTTATTATAACCTGTTGCTCTTTCTTCATGTTGTTTTTATATTAATCCCTATCACCTCCACTTTCAGTAATGATTTCCTGCAGAGCACTGTATCAAGTGATCTGTTTGAACTTCAATAGACTGAGTTCACTGCATTATTTCATTCCAGAGAGACAATTATCTTACTCAAGATGCACCAGCTCAGTCTGATATCCTCTGCTCTGGTAAATCATGTATGTTTTCTCACATTCTGTTTGCCTCCCCACAATTAATTTGTTCTAAGACTTGGCATTATACTGAATTTTAAAAATACAGTTTAGAATATGTATACTTTCTAAAAATACATTTCAGAATATAAACATTGTCTTTGCTATGCTGAAGTCCTAGGCAAGCTTTCATTGAAATTCATTAAACACTGGCTGCTTTTACTTGTAAATTCATATACCAGTTATTTCAGTATGCTAGGGAGGAGATAGTATGTATTCCTCAATAGCTTTTTGCATGAGGAAATAGACTCTGTTTCTCCTAAGACTTGTAATTTCTGTTATACTACCACTTCCTTTATATGTCATTTCCATCTGTTATTAGCCTAATGTCAAAGCAAAGGATCATTGCATATTCTCAAGAAATACCATCTCTTGTTAGCTGATTTATTATTAAAGAAAACCACCTTATACCATCCCTGAGTCTTTGATGGAGCTCTGCTATCACTGGTGGCATTAATTTTCTGCTTTAAGTCTGGGAAGTTACAGTCTTCTTATACAAGGAATTGCAGTTATTACTTTACATCTCTTAGAATTTATATTCGAGTTTGAATAGAGGAAGAAGGCTGTAAAAGATCCTTTAGCACTATCCTGCTGGGGCAGTTTTTGTCCTCTCTAATTCAAGTAGTTTCCACCCAAACAGAATTTGTTTGGTCAGTGCAATCACAGATTTCTTTGCACTCAGCCATTTCCTCAACATTCAGTGACACTCTCCCTCTCCTCTCATTTGTTTCTTCCCTAACAAACTCCCTACAAACTGCATTAGTGGGAATATTCTGTTCTCAGCAGAAATGCAGAAGACCTCTCCCTGCTCCAGCAGAGTTGCTGGTGAGCTCCTGATATCTCACCTTGCCTTTGGCATTGCCATTCTGTCTGTGCAAGGCAACTTTCAAGGGAGACAGGGCATGTCCTGTGTGAGGCCTGGGGGAGGCTGTGCCCTGCCGTGCCCAGATGGTAACCAAACACTTTTCACCGTCAAAGATGACCTGAAAATAGGCATTTGATAGCCTACCTGCCTGTGTGAACACCCACACTCCACAGGTCCTCAGGCCCTGTCTACCCTCTCAGGATTGTTGTAGAGAAGTATTAATATGAAGAAAGAGTACAGAAACACTGATTTTTCTGCTTATTGATTTGTTCCCCTGTGGATGTCATATTTTCAGTTTTTTTCTGGCATTCACAACCAATGAGAATAGTCAGAGCACTTCCTAAGGAGAGATCTACTTGAGCTAATCTGCATGTCATGCTTCTTCAGAGAAATTATTTTAGACACACCACAAAGCCATTCACTGAGGTTATAAATTTCAGCAGAGCCAGGGGAGAAATATGTTCCTACATACCTGATGCCCTGAATCCACCAGAGATTTGCTTCTTGGCCCTGACTGCAACATCAAACAAAAAATAAAGGACTTGTTGAGAAACGACATTACTGGAGTTCTTTTGGTCCCAGTCACTTGTGTCTACACACACCCAGTTGCTGTGCCTGGGAGTGTCTGGAGTAGAGAGCTGGATGATGCAAAGCATTTCCCAAATGTTTGTTCAATGAAGAATTGCCACCATAGGCTCAGGAGCAACTGTTTTCAGAAAGTAAATATTGTGCATTTCTAGATTAGATAATAGCTAAGGGCAGCACGCTTTGTGGCTGGAGCCTGAAGGCAAAGCATAGCAGAAAGTCTGAAGAGCGGTTCTTGTCTCCTACACGAGGATGAGACTTGGGCTGTGCAGCTCAAAGAATGCTCTCCCTTTCACCCATTACCACTGGCTGCAATGCATCATTCCTAATGTTTCAGACACGTAAAATTAGACAGGAGGAGAGCAGCAGAAGGTTCGGTGAATAGGAGAAAGGGTAATAAGTCTGTATCTGATTCATCTTCAAACCATTCCATCAGACAAAAAGTAGCCCAGTTCTCTTCTAAGTGCCAGCAGTTCCACAGTGTTTACAGTTTAGCAGCTCTGGTCAGAATTTCTGCATTTCTCCATGTAGCAAGAAGAGTTCTTTAATTGCAACATTATTAATTTAGATACAATAGCTCTCCTGTTGTCTGGTAACATTTTTTGACTATGTTTCCTTATTGCTGTTCTCATGCCTTTCCATTGTAGGATGTTACAGAAAGGATTGGCATTTACCTGGCCTATTGTATCTGCAAAATGCTTCAGTAGGTCTTAATTAGCAGTTCTCAGAGGGTAATAGGTAATTTCTCAATAGATAGGAACAGCAATTTCAGTATTGAAATGTCCCACTGATATTTCTGTGGGTTGTTTGATGCTCAGAATATTTTTAAAGAGATATTTGGTCAGAGGCACATCTTTAGAGGAGTTTGGGGATTGATAACTGCAAAAGGACAATATGGTTTAAAGTCATATCACCAGTGCAGTAGTTCCTAAAAAGATAGAATGGTTGGCAAAGAGTTTTTGGCCTAGTGGTAACAAAGTGTACAGGCCTTCTTTTCACCAGCAGAATGTCAGGAAACCATCTGAAATTTCTTGTCATCTTGGCGAGGCAGCTGCATCTCTAAGAGTTCTTTTTGCTTGCTTGTGCTGGAAGGTGGCTGACACAGGAGGTTGTTTCACCTGGGGGAAGAATTACATGTGAGAAATGGCTGCTGAAATAAACACTTGATCTTGTGTCTACAGTTTTAGGATGAAAAATGAGCAGGAGTCTTACCTAAAACTGGTGAAACAGTCCAGCTTGTGTGATTGATAGCAGTAACTCCATGCAGGAATTCCATGCAGTCTGTATAATGCTACTGAGGCTGGAAAGCCCCGTGGGGTAGATAATGTTTTGTCCATGATTTCAGGTCTTAGGCAGAGTGTCACTGCAAATAGTACCATAATTAAACACTGATGAAGAAAATTAGGAAAACGTGTGCTCTGTTTCTGGACATTATCTTTCAGCTCCAGCTCAGGGGGAGTTTTGCACATGCTGCAGTATGTGTGACAACTTAATAGAGATGGCAATGGTACAACAGTATTAATGATACTGTAATTAATACCAGCAGTATTTTAATAGTAGTTAACTGCCAATATATATCCCAGGTCCAGTTCAGGGTGACTGATTGGTTTAGAAAAGCATGTTGTTTTGGTGCCTCTACAGTCAAGGCAATTACTATTTCAGCTTGTTGTAATCTGCAGCATCAATCCTGCTCTTTTCAAAGCAGTATATTCACATTGGCTTTTTGATAAAATGAACTTTGCAATGGAAACTCTCATTCTGACTGCCAGGCAGTATTACCAAATCAGGGCTGTGACCCTGTAAGGTGCATGTGAGTCAGCACTGGGTTGAAGTTCTGACTGCAGAATTAAAGTGCAAAGATTTATTTGGCTTGTGGGATAGAGAAGCCCTATTCAATACCTCACATCTCCTTCTGTAACCTGAATATGCACAATGTGAGTTTCCAGGGGATGATTGCTTGAGGGTTGAGCAGAAAGGAAGGTCCCAGCATCTCTGACTGTTTTTAGTTCACCATAGATTCATTAGCATTTAGGGAAAATGCTTTATGAGTGATCACACACTTCTTTGTTCCAAACTGTATTGTAATGTGAACTACATGTCACTGATAATACAGAATAATCTTTCCTGTTTACAGAACTAGACAGTCTAGACTTCAATTTATTTATTGTATTTATTTAAAGCTTCAGTTTTGACCTAGATCCATTTCTGAAAGCTACATAAAATTCTGGCTTGCAGCAATTTTCTTCTTAAGGCTGTTAATGTATATTTCTGTAAAATCAAGAATTCCAACCTCTTATTACATGAATCATGTAGTATTTTTAACAAGGGTCAATTGATTCTATGTAAAATTATGCACATGATACTGCAGGCAGTGGGAAAAACCTTGTGGTCCACACATACTTGTTCTTAACTGCTTTAACTTGACCTACCTGGTTTTATAAGCAGCAATGCCATGGGAATTAATTGCATCAGAGTCTATGGAGACAAAATTCAATGAATAATTCTATTCACCCCAAATTAAGCCTTAATACTGCAAAGCTGTCATTACGTGTATCAAAGGCTGTTGAAAGTCATGTTGCTGGGAATAACTAGGGGGCTTGTTCATGCAGTCATGATCATCTTTCTGACAGAAGCTCACTTTCAGGAAACGTGATATGAAATTTTCCTTAGGTTCTCATCTCATTCCCAAACTGTGTTTATTTCACTCTTAGTGTGCTTCATCTTTAATTTCTCAGTTAGGAACTAATTATCTACAAAACTGTATAATGAAAGATGAGCAAGTCTGAAAGGAGTCTTAAGTGAATGCAAGTTACATTTTTCTTTTCCTAGTTTTGGGAATGGGAGTTTCCTCAGCTTATTTGGGTTGAGGCCCTTGCATAAATAGGATCATATTGTGCTTCTAAACATAGCCAGAGATTCTGATTTCTGCTTCTTGTAGTTCCATTTGAAAGGCACTGGTTTCTTCCATGCTCTTTTAAAGTGGGTGTATTTCTTCCTTTCTAGTAATCTCTGCAATATCTTATCAGTCTCTCAGAGGCTGAGCCTTCCCTCTGTGAATGGCCGGAACTGCTGCATTTAAACAAAGGGCAGAGTCAACGAGGGATTCTTCTGGCAGCTTAAAGGCTTACAGAATTTGTAGCACGAATGTAGACATTGTTTCATTGGAATTTTGTATGCATTCTTACACATGTATGTCTATCATGTGCAAATCTATCTGGGCAATTCTGTTCCATCCTTCCTCAATAATTTTTATTTCTTTTAAGATCAGGCAGGAGACTGAGCTCTTCTGCCAAATATAGTTCCATGGAGCAAAAAGCAAAAGCGCATCAATAATTCTGCAGTAGACAGAGAACACAGGAATGACTGTTCTACTTCAAATCCGTTTGACTGTGTCTCCTTTATGCTGAAATCACTGCACAAAACAATCAGTTGCAGTGTAAGAGTCTCTTTCTGTAAATAAACGTGGCTATATATAATAGCTGTTCCCAGGCCAGATGATGAATTAGACTGAAAATTACATACACAAAATGCATGACCAATTGCATATTTTAATTTGTAATTATCACAAGTGCTTATGTTAATTGCTTGTTGTGCAGTAGCAATAAAATAAAACATAACTTGTTTAGTGTTTGCTTTCAATCCATTTTCAGTGAACAACAACTGATTTATTGGTTCTCTGAACCAATGAATATTCTTTCTCTATGTGAATGTGATCTATACATACCTAGAAATCATTGAATGCAAGATTCCTTCATCATAGGATCAGCAAATCCCTAAGTTATTATGCACATACTGTGTTCCAAATGGTGACCTTCATATGTATGTCTTATTTAGATTTTTGCCTCTAATAGTGGGCTGAGCATTGTGTTTTCATTGTACAGCACTAAACATACTTTCTCTCATATTCTATAATGTCATGCAGTTCTATATAGCAGCACAAAACTCTGCTGAAGGGAAGAAAGTAGCCAGAGCCATCTGGAGAGGCACTGAATTTCTCAGTAGTGGACAAAGTGTATTCCAGACAAGGACAGGAAAGAGCAGAAAGGAAGTTAGAGCACATATAGGAAACAATATCCCTTGGTGAGCTCTTTGGACATTAAACTAATCTGTGGCAGAGCTCCTGCGTGTTTCTCACTCAGAGTTTGCTCTATAAGGAGAGCTGTGTGCATTAATTGAGCCACCTTGATAAGTGTCACAGAACCAGAGCATACAGAGGTGAGCCTGGGTTCAGGCTGGAACTGGTGCTGTTCAGACCTCTGTGGGAGTCATTGGCAGGTGATGGTGGGGCACATACAGGATCTCCTGCCTTGCAGTGGTCAGCTTGGTGTTCTAGAGACCTTCCTTCTTGTTGTGGTTTAACCCCAGATGGAAACTCAGCCCCACTTACTCATGGTGGGATGGGGAGAGCATTGAAAGGCTAAAAATGAGGAAACCCATGAGTTGAAATAAAGACAGTTTAATGGGTAAAGAAAATCCACACACACAAGCAAAGCAAAACAAGGAATTGATTCACCACTTCCCATGGGCAGGCAGGTTCAGCCATCCCAGGAAAGCAGAGCTCCCTCCATCACATGTAACAGCGATTTGGGAAAGCAAATGACACCACTCTGAAAGTCCCCCCTTCTCTATCCTTCCACCAGCTTTTAACAAGGAGCATGAAGCCCTGTGGTCTGGGATATCCCTTGGGTCAGTGGGGTCAGCTGTCCTGGCCAAGTCCTTCCCAGCTCCTTGGGCACCCCTATCCTCCTGGCTGCTCTGTGGGGTGAGGAGCAGGAAAGGCCTTGATTCTGCATGAGCTCTGCTCTGCAATAACAAAAACATCTCGTGTTATCAACTCTGTTTCCAGCACAAATACAAAACACAACCCATACCAGTTACTGTAATGAAAATTAACTCTAACCCCACCAAACCAGCACACTTCTCCACTTTCTCTCCCATTAGCACCTCATCTACAGGATAAGGCTCAGGGTACATGAGACCAGGAATGCTCAGAGTGGATATTTCCTCTGCAGTGGGTCTGCCCAGGCAGGGAATCTAGATCAGCATGGAGAATGTTAACAGATGGCTGCCAGGCTCGTGTTTGCCAGCTGGAGAAAAGCACAATGCAGCAGGGATGTGTGTCCAAGCCCTGTGCCAGTGGTGGGACCAGCCAGTGAAGAGGAAAGCTCTTGCAACTGTCCTGATCTCCAACAACTATAAACAAATCTAGGCAGAGAAAAAATCAGATATCACACACTGATGTTATTGCTTATGCACAGAGAGCATTGCAATATTTTCTTGTATGACAGGAGTATTTAATGTGTAGGAATGTAATGTGACTTGTGTTAATTTGCTTGATAAAAATAACATTTTCTGTACCTACTTCAGAGAATTAGCATTTTGAGACATCTTTAGGAAAAATAAATATATCTAGTGATTTGTGTGGAATGAAGATTATATTTGGGTCAAATTAAAAAGTAGTCTATACTTTGGTGGGTAGTTAAGCTGTAAAATTTAACCAATGAAAGGGTAGAAGTGATAATCTTGCTTTTACCAGCTCAGCAGTAAGCAGAGCAGGTGCAAGCCGTGTTTAATCCATGACCCCTGGGAAATGGTGATGTTCATTTTTGTTGTCTTCCTGTGCCAGATGCCAAGCTCTCCAAATATCTAATTGAGAGCACTGACTAGAAAGAATGATAAGGCACAACTGAGCACCTGGGTCACATCAAAATGAGAAAAGCTCTTTAACTGCTGCTTATTATAATATCCCACTGTAGGCAACACCTGTGGTGTGGCTTTATAAATAGATAACCCGGGCTGTGCTCACACAAGGGTAATTCAGAAGTTGTCAGCTTGTTGGGCAGTTTCCCAGCAGTGTGCTCACGGCACATGCCCATAACCCAAGAGGAAATAATTCTTCATGTTTCTATAGTACATTAGGACATAAAGTTGTGGGGGTTTTGTTATCTTTAAAATTCCTAGTCTGCTTTGGCATTATAGGAAATTCCAAGCAGATGTGACATTGGCGTTTTCTAATGTCTTGGAGCCTGCCATGTTCTGTATGTCACCTGCCATGTTCTAGAAACACTTGGATGGTCAAAATTACTTAGCTCTGGTAGCACACACTTGCAGAGTAATTAAACTTTTGGCAAAGGTGCTGATAACTGTTTTGACATCTAGTTTAATCTCTTATAATGTTATTTCGCAATTTGCAGTGGTTGTCACTGTACCTCCTGGAGATCACAGCATTAAAACTCCACATCCCTTTTGTATTGTGCACAGATATGAAAGAGATCCTCTTCCTGAACATACTACAGCCCATGGGTTTTGATGAACTTTGGACCTTCAGACTGAATTTCCTTCAGGTTCAAGTAATTTACATTTGAAAATATGAAAAATAAAATGCATTTTTCAGCTACCATTGATTCCTGATTACTTAGTGTATATAGAGGTTGATTAATGAGATTCATACATAGTCAGCAAATTGTCATCAAACCCCTTTCTACTCTTCAGAACTAATTTAGATTCTGTATTGTCTGATATACTGTGAACATCTCACTAAGGTATATTTGTTGTTTTCTACACTACTTTGGTATCAAAAGGAAACACCAGTTCCCCATGAGGATAAATGCTTTTTTTAATCTGGACCAATTTTCTTTTCTGGGACTGTAGAGCAAAATTGTAACTATTGACATTTAATGAATGAGATTAGACCTTTTCACTTTGGTCAAAGTTTTGAAAAGGAGGTGAGCATTTTGAAAAATGTCTTTTGTTCTCAGGTAGTTCATGCATATACAAAGTGGGCTCATTCTCTGGATTTTCCTGAAGCTCATCAGTAAAAATATGAGACGTATTTCTCCATATCCTGGCACACATGAACAATGTCAGTCACAGCAGCTCTACTCCCTTGTAGGATGTGGCCAAAACAATATAGTGCAGAATGAAGGACATACATTGCTCCTATAATCTGGTAACACAGGGCAGGAAAATATATCCCATATGGCCATATCATCTCAGTAAATTGTTAATGTTGGGATTGGAAAACCAGTTACAGGGAGTATGAGCCTTGCTTAAATTCTCAGTATCTTTTTATCTGTTTGTATTTTATAATCTTACAAGCAAAGCAACTTCACATGTAAGACTAAAAAATGTAAATAATTTTGTAAACCTGTTTCTGTTGAATTAGCTTTATTAAAAAGATAAAGGAATTGTGGAAGATAGAAGGGCTTTGATCCTTGGGTGATCCTTGGACTCTCAGACTGCAAGGATAAGGAAAACGAGCTACATATATCAGCTCTGTTTTTGTAAGTAACAAGTTAATAAGTAAACTTTTAAAGTAAGGTGCTGTCCTTAAGAGGGTCAAGTTTTTTTAAAATGCATCTGATATTTGTTTTTAGTGAGTTGTTCCTTGTCTGTGGCATAAGCTTTGCATATTAGTTTTTACTGCTTTCTCTGTAATAAATTTTCACTGAAGTATTTAATACCTCTTTCTCTTCTGATTGCCAAACAGTTCAAAAATTCATAACCAATTCTTACCTTCTGTAAAGGGTTCTTTTTCTGAATGTGATCTTTTGAATAACTTTTTAAAATAATGAAAATATCAAAAATTTTGTTTTCCAGTTTACATGTGCAGGGTATGTTGGTTTGTGCTCCTTCCTCAATTTTCAAGATTCTTCCTGATCCTGCTTAAGTTGTCTTGTTTCACCCAATTCTCTGTGAAATTGTTCATGCTGAATGTCAGTGCTCTGGAAGACAACATTCATTAATATAAGAAAAATACCTAAGACTGTATAAACTTTTCAGTGCAAGGTACACCCTTCCCTTGCAATGAACTACAAGTGCTGCAATGAACTGCACCTTCCTCTAAATCTTGGATCCTTGTGCTTTTCTTCCAAGTGTGCACTTCAGCTGAGAGCATTGAGACACCAATTGTCTCTCTGTTAGCAGCTTCCTTACTCTGTTCTTTTATCCTCTTCTGGATCTGCCCTCCAGATGCAAGTGCTTCTTTTAAAAATTCCTTTTGTCAGTATTACAAATTATTTCCAAGTCAGGATGAGCTTCTCCCCATGCACAGAGGGGTCCTTAGCCTGAAGCCTTTACTTATGCTTTCACTAAAACTTAGTGTGGAAGCCAGTGGGAGCCTGTTGAAAGGGAATACAAGTGGTCTAAGACAATTTCTGGTTTAATTTTAGAGCAGTTGCATAGAATTGGGTTATTAAAGATATTTAAAATGAAAGGTGAGTGCCTGTATATGTAAAAATTGTCCTTTAATCTTCTGTGAGTTTCAGCTTTCTCAATGTTAATGAGAACTAGTACTTGTATGAGACTTTTTCTTGATTGTTTTCTATAAAGTTAGGTATAAAGTGGTATGGAAATGGAAAGGACTACCTTAATAGACAGGTTGATCAAGAATTTCCTGTTTGGTAGGACTCCAAACAATTTTTGTCTTTCAACAGGTGACACATTCAAATGGTGACATATGACACTCATTAAAATTTAGTATTACAATTCCTATTTAGAGAGACATGCAAATCATATTTTATCTTGTGCTCAGAAGTTTGCCTTCCTTTATTGAAAGGATTTGTGATTAAGAGATTCCTGCTGTTCAAGAGGTCTAGAAGCAGACCATGGGGTTTTTTTGGCATTGTGTAAGCAGAGTTCACATCAGCAAATACATCATTAAACACAGGTAATTACAGGAGCATTCTGCAGCCGGTTTGTTTCTCAGAGGCACTGCCTGCTTCTGTCCCTTGTAGGTAGTTTTACTGAACCCTTGCACTTAGGCAGAAGTGGTGCTGAGCTGCTCCTTTGCAGAAGTGCTGTTGTTGTCACCTCCACCTCCGGTGTAAAAGCCCCCGAGGCTCGCGCGGTGACATTTGCTTTTTTGAGCGGGCTCAGGACAAGTTCTTGAGAGCTGCTGAGCAGCTTCCACAACTCTTGCTTTAATGAAAGCACTGCATGAAGAGATGCTGAAGTGCAACCTCGTTGTTTGATCTCCTGCTTCTTACTTGGTCTGTTTGTGAGAATATTCTTTCTGGTTCGCTTTTTTTTCCTGTGACACACATACAATGTATATTTAGATCAGGACTGCATTAGACATTTGTTTGGTTAAATGGCTTCTCACTCTATTCTGTCCTGCTTTGCTGCATCTGGAGCAAAATTTAATAGTCCACAGAGTTTAATGTTTGCTAAAAATAAATAGGAGAGGCTGGAAGGAATTTCTAATGTAGCTGAAAAAGTTTTACAACAGCTTCTTTACACAAAAAATCACAACTTTGCATTTCCTTTTTGTGTTAATGGAAGTCAACTAAATCTCCTATACCTGTGGAGGGAATAGACACATATAATTTCTCTTTTATGATTTCGGTGGAAGGTTCTATAGGAAGCTTTAAAATAGAGATTTATCACCACAGATGTATCTTTTATTTCAGCATTAGATAGTTGTCAGTGGCATAAAATCCAGCCTCAAAATTGGCATGAATTGGCAATGTGGATGGCAATGTCATCAGAGTAACATGTGGAGAAAGAAATTTACCCACTTGTGACTCTATATTTTGTAAACCAGGATGGAATCCTGTAGGAAATAAATTTATACTGATGTTAGCACTTATACTTCTATGAGGGAGTACTTAAGTGTTCTTCCACAAAAATTAATTCTTTTGACTAACTACATTGATTCCATTAGAATGGTTCAGCGGATTAAAGTGAAAAGAATTTAATTTAATAAAGTAAATTAATTTAAATTAAGACACATTTACAATTATATTCCATCTTCCTATCTTAATGCTAAAACTTATTGAAAGTCTACCTGTTTGAAGCCAAAGTAAGCAGAACCTTCCCAATCAGGCTCATCAAAATCCACAAGGTATTCCTGAGTCAACAGAAAGAAACCTACACTAAATTTTGCAGGATGTTAGTGGCAGATGCAAACCAAAATATTAAGTATTTCCCAAGAAGAATATAATTACTTAATGGTTTACAAAGAATGGATGAAAAAAAGAGCTGTTTGATCTCTATTTAATGCATTTTAAAATTAATGCAAATTGAATTTTCTACCAGCAATTGAAAATATGTAGCACCATATATTCCAGAGGTTTGTTTCTCCACATGCTAGCTTAATCATTTGTGGGAAGAAATCAGACAGTTCTTACCTAAACCCATTTTAGAATTACAGATAGATACTAAGAGAAAACAATTTACACAAATGAGAAAATTTCTTTTACTGATTGTTTTAAATACAGTTTTCTTCAGCCAGGTTTCCTTGAAATGTGAAATTCTGGATACTGACTTTGGAATGGAGAAAAAAGCCTCCAGTTACAGAAAAACACTATTAGGTCACTGATGACTGAAGGTGGAGGTTAAAACCAGTGATATTTATTTCATCTCTGTCAGGTGGAGGAGCAAATCACTTTGTTAAATACAAAAAGACAGCACTGACAGGGAAAGAAAGGTTATATTTGAAAGCATGAGATGTGATTCTTTGGGGGGGAGGGAGAGCAGAGTGTGTGTCTCAACATTCATAAATAGAGAAGCCAATCTTTGTGCTATAAACAAAAATCTGGAATAAAGGGCTGGGTCCTGTGATCAGCTCAGTTCCTGATGCTCGGTGATGCTGTTTTATAGTAAATGAATTGTGACTATTTTGGGGCTTTATTCACAGTTACCTTGAGGACCTTTAACACCCCTCTGGCAACTTGCTCAGGCTGCTTGACAAATATTCCTTCCACACCAATAATGTTATCAAAAATATTGAAGAAAACCAACTGAAAATAAAACTATCAGCATCCTTTAGTTGATCCAATTATCTGTCTCTAAAAAAAGGTTTTAGCACCTCCCACGCAGAACAGCAGCTTCAGTAATTTGGCCATGATAACAGTGCATAATCAAGAAACATGAGGCTGTGATATGTGGTAACATGTCCCATTTTGTGTACAAGAAGAGGTTTTTTAAGTAAATATATTTTCTCTTTAAGTATCTTTTGGATTACTCACTATTATGTTGCTCATCCCATTAGTCTTGTGTAGTTACCACAGATGTTTAATTGCAGAAATTGTAAATGGGTGAATCAAGCATTCCCGAGATGGAGATAGGAGAATGACACTTTGCATCTTTGGGTTTTTTTTTTTTTAATGTTCGTGGTGTATTTGAAGATAGGGAATAAACTGTGACTAAGGTGTAGAACAAAGGATTGGAAGGTTTGGTTATTTAGCTTCTACCAGTGACTAATTCACAGCAAACCTTAAGTGTTCCATGATTATAGAATAGTGCTCTAACAAGTCCTTGTAATGATATGCTGCCATTATGTCCCAGATGATATTACAACATGATGTTTTATCAGAAAATTACATCAAAGGCCCAGCATTCAATTATGATAGGGTGGGTTGGGAAATCAGACAGCCTGCTGTGCTGAGATGCAATGAATTGTTTTCAGTAGTGAAATGAGAACATCATTGCATTGTAGACCTGCTGGAAGGCTACAAAGGAAGGTTTAAGCTTCGTGTCTGTAGCTGCTATCAATCTCAACATTTTTTCTGTGTGGAATTCACATGAGGTCAGTGACAGAGCTCAGAAGTCCCTCAGACCCAAGGCACTGCAGGGATCAGGGCACCAGATCTGCCTGTGTTACACCACAGAAACACAGTGTTGTTTGAATAACCAGCATTACAAAGCGTGGCTCTAACCTCAGCTACACCCAAGGAGCCACACTCATGTCCAGGGGCCCCAGCTCTGATGTCTCTGCTCATGGGAGGGAGACAGGACAGAGTGAAGGATAAAGGACTAACCTTGATGTTTCCACTGGATATTTACAGTACATATAGAAAAAGACCCAGCTTTGTCATCACCAGCCTCAGTATTACAACAGCAAAGAGCTATTTAAATGGAGATGGTGGTTGTTTGTACATGAAAAAAATTATGTAGTACATATTATATATTGTATATAACATATCATTAATTTTAAAGGGAAGGGATCATATTTTGCCTTCTATCCATAAAATCCACCGACAGCCAGAAAAACAATATTCTGAGACTACTTTAAAAAAGCAATTAATTATAAACAGCATAATGAATTAGTAATAATTTACTAAAGCAACAAAAGAGAAGATTGCATTCAATTTTATTATTCAAGTAAAATATTTCCTTCGGAAGGAAAACTAATTAGAACATTTCAAAAAATATAGGGCATTTGTTAACACAATTAGTCTCTTCAACCATACAGAGGATAGCAGACTGGGGATGGACACACACTTGGTAAGAGTAGTTTGATTCAAGTAATCCCCATGGTAGAAAAAATTCAGAGGGACAGAGGGGATTTAGGTTTATGTTTTGTCTTCCTGGACACCATGTTCCAAATACTACTTTGAACACAAAACTTTCCTTTCATGTATTCCCAGGGGTGCACTCATTGTACATTTCTTTGGACAATATGTGCTCCCAAAGTCATTATATAATCTTGACATAATTAGCTTTTTTGTTAAATTATTTGGAAAACGGAAATCTAGTTTGTTAGTCATACGGTATTTCCCTGTTTCCTCACTGCAGAGAGCCCCTGATTCCTGAGGATTAACACTTCCATTTATGCTGCTTAGAGCTGACACCTCATTTTCATGTACTCAAAGTTCAGCAGAATCACAGACCTAAACCAGAATAATCTTTATTTCTAAATACTGCTGGTATCAATAATTTAACAAGGTCACCTCCAGCCTTGGAAGCACTCGGGCTGCAGAGGGAGGGTGGTTTGCCCATCCCAGTGTCAAACCTGGGACTCAGCATGCTCAGCAGAGCAGCAGGAATAGTCTGCCTTCATCCCGAGGGATGGCCGGGCTCTGTGCTCCCGCAGAGCCGACCCCGAGGGATGGCCGGGCTCTGTGCTCCCTCAGAGCTGATCCCAAGGGATGGCCGAGCTCTGTGCTCCCTCAGAGCTGATCCCAAGGGATGGCCGAGCTCTGTGCTCCCTCAGAGCTGATCTCAAGGGATGGCCGGGCTCTGTGCTCCCTCAGAGCTGATCCCGAGGGATGGCCGAGCTCTGTGCTCCCTCAGAGCTGATCCCGAGGGATGGCCGGGCTCTGTGCTCCCGCAGCGCTGATCTCAAGGGATGGCCGGGGCTCTGTGCTCCCTCAGAGCTGAT
>VZUI01039693.1:0-11002 GCA_013401135.1 Cettia cetti
CCAGGCTCTTGTCCTGCCCAAGGTGTTTCCTTAAAGGCCTTTTAATAAATATCCACTTTATTCTGCAGCTCTGCCCAGCCTCTGTTCCAGCTCGGCCTCCCCGAGGTGGCACCACGAGGAGTCCCAGGGATCTCTGCAGAGATGTGCCAGGGAGTATCAAAGCCTCGTTGTCTTTTTATTTCCCTCGGGATATGGAAAACCTTAGTTCTCGAGAAAACAAAAGGCAAATAATGCTTTAAGGTGGTGCCTCGGGCAGCATCCCTTGAGGTTTGTATTCCAAAGGAACGGGGTGGGGTCAGGGCTGCCCTTAAATAGGGACAGGATGGTCCAGGGTGCGCTGCAGGCTGCAAAACCCGGGAATATCCATCCGGGAATGGCGCAGCCTGCTGGGGAACCACCCTGCGCCCATCCCACACCTCAGCAAGGCGGAAAAAATAATCCATCTCCCAAATCTTTCCAGCGACCTGGGGTGCTCATGGTGGCAGAGCAACAAAACGACCAATCCTCCTCCGATAATTCGCTTTATTTTATCCACTGCTAAGCGGAGAACCCCCTGTGTGCCATCAACACACACACACACACGCAAAAATCATAAAAGAGCTGATATTTAACTCCAAAATGACGTTGCCAAATGGCAGAGATTCATTCCGAGGATCATTAAAACAAGCCAGACTAATTTCAGGCTGCGTTGTTTGGGAAGCCCTGACAGAGAGATGGATGCTGTGGGAAACCATTAGGAATGGCAATTCATTTTTAATCCCATTACCCTGCCACACAGCAGTTTTTAAATCAAGGGCTGCACCTTTCCAGATAATTCCTGCTGTTATTAAGGTGCCGTCTCTTGCTCGAGAGGTGTGTGGGGGGGAGAAGAGGTAGAATTAATTCTAAATATGCGCCATAATGTCAGATTGATTCCTTTATTAGCACCTTTTATAGTCAATTCTGGCCGTGGAAGGGCTCTGTCATCTCTCCTGCCGACAGAAAAAGATGGCCAGGATGGTTCCAAATGAAGCCAATAAAAGGAGGAATTTGTGAAGGTGGGGTATTTAACAGCAAATCGTTATGGATGGGTCACAAACTGGGGAAGCAGGGACTGGATGAAGGCTCCGGAGAGCTGACATCTTATTTGCAAGATAAAAAGCGGGCCCGGCTTGGGGGTTGATGAATAATTTGGAGCTTTTAGCTGCCAGTTTCTAATGGTCCCGTCAGTGGCGGGCTGCTTTGTTCTGAGGTGATGAATCACCCCAGGTCTCCTTGTGTCCTCCCAGCACTGTCCCCAATTTCATCCTTTCTCCTCCACCCCTCAGCAAAGCGCAACCAAAATTCTCTCTCAGATCAGCTTGTATCCACGCCAAATCCCGAGGGCCGCGGAAGCAGCTACAATTTATTAGCAGCATCAGTGTATTTTACTGCTCATCTAAGAATATCATTAATATTCTTTCATCACCTTCTCCACAGCTTTAAAACCTCCTTCATAACACTGAGCTCATGCCCGCTGAGGAGTGAGCGAAATTTCAATTTTTTTATCGCTCAGAAAATCCCTGTGTTTTCACATTTTGCCGTTGTGTCATAACATCTCTGAGGATGGGATGTAAAAATACCCCAAAATAGATTTCAGGCTCCCTGGAACATTTCATTTGTGATTTTTTTTTTTTTTCTCCCCACTAGTGCATTTTCTTACTCCAAAGGTGAAATGATTTGGAGCTGGTTGATTCAATTACGCCACTGTCACCGGATTCTGAGTCACTTCAAGATCGGTTTAATATTGAAAAATAATATTTCCCTCCATCAGCACCTTCCTGCTGAGGGTGGTGCCCGGGACCTCAGGCTTTCATCATCCCTGAGCTTGGCTTAAAATCGTTTTCTCCTTTTTTGTGTGTGTGGTGTATGCAGGGAAATGACAATTCCCATGGGAATGTTGCTCCTTGTGGATGCTGATTTGTAGGGATTTATTCCTGCAATGGGAAATTCTCAGCAGGAGCCACAGGAGAGAGGGATGCAGGGAATGCAGGGGATGCAGGGATGCAGGATTGCAGGGAATGCAGGGATGCAGGGGATGCAGGGGATGCAGGGATGCAGGGAATGCAGGTATGCAGGGAATGCAGGAATGCAGAGATGCAGGGAATTCAGGGAATGCAGGGATGCAGGGAATGCAGGGAATGCAGGGATGCAGGGATGCAGGGGATGCAGGGGATGCAGGGGATGCAGGGGATGCAAGGGATGCGGGGATGCAAGGGATGCGGGGAATGCAGGGATGCAGGGGATGCAGGAATGCAGGGATGCAGGGTTGCAGGGATGCAGGGGATGCAGGAATGCAGGGTTGCAGGGGATGCAGGGATGCAGGGATGCAGGGGATGCAGGGATGCAGGGATGCAGGGTTGCAGGCATGCAGGAATGCAGGAATTCAGGGATGCAGGAATTCAGGGATGCAGGGGATGCAGGAATGCAGGAATGCAGGGATGCAGGGATGCAGGAATGCAGGGCAGGCAGCTCATGGCCAGGAATTTCACCTTCCTCATCCATTTTCTCCCATTCCAGTGCACGTGGAGCACTGGACTAGCAGAGTTCGGAGCTTTCCAAATAGTTTTCCCCTCAGTTTGGGCTCAAAGTGGTTTTTAGGGGAGGATCTGTCCCATCCTGCAGGAACTGGGCTGCTGCTGCCTCTGGGGTGTGTTTGGGGCTCAGGAATTCCGGCTCAGGATGATCCGTGAGGAAACACGAGCCCTCTCACCTTCCCCACAAGCATCTCTCGGGATCTCAGGGCCACCCCTGAGCTGTCCCTGATGAGCAAATCCCCCCGGACACCCCCCGGGCTCCCCCAGACTCACCCCAGCCCCCTGGGGGAAGCTTTGCTCGTGCTCCCTCCCGTGCCAGGGGGGATTTGGGGTGTTTCGGTGGCACTCCTAGTGGGGACAGAACCGGGCAGCTCTCCAGAGGCCGGAGCAGCTCTGCAAGGCAGCAGGACCGCGGGGAGCCGGGATCTGTGTACTTGTCACGTAAATGAGTGTCCTCGGCGAGCTGCGACACGGATCCGGGCTGGAATCCCGGAGCTCAGCAGGGAGAGGGCATCCATCACCCCGAGTGATGCATTCCTCCCGCTGAGCTCCCGCATTTTCCAAGGGCAAAGCCCGCACGGCCCCTCCCTGCAGGCTCCAGGCCGAGACACTGCCCTGGAGAGGGAGACGGGGAATTGAGCACAGCTCCCCGGGCTGCTCTGAGGGACAAGGGGGAAGAGTTTCCCTGCGTTCCTCATGTTTTTCTGATGGACAAGGGAACAGGGGAAGAGTTTCCTTGTGCTTTTCTGGGGAACAAGATAAAGGGGGAAGAGTTTCTTTGTGTTCCTCTGAGGGACAAGGGATCCGGGGAAGAGCTTCCTTGTGTTTTTCTGGGTGACAAGGGAACAGGGGAAGAGCTTCCTTGTGTTTTTCTGAGGGACAAGATAAAGGGGAAGAGTTTCCCTGTGTTCCTCGTGTCCTCTGAGGGACAAGGGGTCAGGGGAAGAGCTTCCTTGTGTTTTTCTGAGGGACAAGATAAAGGGGGAAGAGTTTCCCTGTGTTCCTCATGTTTTTCTGATGGACAAGGGAACAGGGGAAGAGTTCCCTCATGCCCCTCTGAAGGACAAGGAAATGGGAGAGAAGTTTCCTTGTGTTCCTTGTGTCCTTCTGGGGGACAAGGGAATGGGGGAAGAGCTTCCCTGTGTTTTTCTGGGGGACAAGGGAATGGGGGAACATTCCCTGTGGGGATTCCCGGGATCCAAGGATGGGGAAGGGAGGAGCCACAGGAGCAGGGAGAAGGGAGGAGGGTTCCAGCAGGAGCTGGGTGCGGTCACTGCAGTGAGAACACCCCTGGGCGCCCCCTCCAACCAAACACGGGGTGGGAAGGGGCTCTGGCATCCTCCCCGGAGCGGGAATGTGCAGCGCCTCCATCCCGCCGGCTCTCCCTGTCCCCTCCACCCCGGCACGGGGGGCGAGGAGGTTCCACCACCGGCACCAGCGTGGATTTTATGGGTGATCCAGGCAGAGAAGCAGCAGCCCCAGGAATCCCCGGGATTCATTTCTCCACCGCTCGTTCCCATTCCGTGTAAAGGCCGGGGATGCTGGAGCTCCCCGGCTTTGCAACACGTGCCCGATTCCCGGGGAGTGCTGCAGGTGCTCCGGGTGAAAGGGAACGCTGTAATTGCAAAGCAAAGCCATTAAGTGGCAAATTGGATGAAACCTTTCCCTAAATGAACTGTGTTTCAAAACACGGCCTTTGCAGGGGCTGTTCCTGCGTAAAATGAATTTACTTTTTAGTGTTTCTCGCTTTAATCTCGGTTCTTAAGGAAGATTTACAGTCTCATCAAGTCCTGAGAGTCAATGTTAAATTATTGTAATTTATTCCACATTATGTTGCGTTAGTTTTTGCCACATATGGTATGTTACATTAATTTAGCTAATGTATGCTAATTTTGAGCTAAATTTAAGTCACAGTACCCAAATAGTGTGGAGATTGATGGCTTAGAAATTAATGTCATAATAGGAATAATTAATAGTAATAATATGGAGACTTTGGCATTGCTGCTTTGGAATCCTGAGCGTTCCAGCTGAGTTTATTGTGTCTTTGCAGCCTGACTCACTGACTGCTGGAAGAGGGGAGAAAGAGACCTTGTCTCCCCTTTATGGGGCCATCCATCAGCCCCATAAAACACAATCCCAATCCTTGATGGCCCCGCTGCAGCAGGAATTGTTGGTCCCCGTGGCAAAAGACCTCCGAGCTCAATAATCATTTATACCTCCAAACTCCACAACAGCTGGACATTAAATCTCTGGGTTAATTCAACAAGTTTCTGCATTCCTCTCCATCCAGCCTTTTTTATTATTATTATTTATTCTTCCCCCTAGGGGATATTTGATGGCAGGGCGGGGCTGTGGCTCTCTCCATCCCCTGCTGGCACTCTCATGGTGTCAGGGTTGCTTTCCAGCCTGTTCCAGGTGGGATTTTCCATCTTCCCCGCCGTGGCAGCTCCGAGGGGGCTGTAAAACACCCACCCGGGCCCCTTTTCCCCTCCTGCCTTTTCTGGCATTCCTCACTCACCATTCAGGAGGGATTTGGCACGGGAGGGGTTTAGCTGCTCCATCGTGCCGCAGCAGCCTGGTGGCTCTTCACAAAGCCCCAAACTGCATTTCCTGCTTGGAATTGTGCAGGCTCTTCCCATTCCACCTGCCCCGCATTTCCAGAGTTATTAGCGTGCACATTAATTACAGCAGGCTTTGATTAAAGGCAGGCACTGGAAAAGCAGATTAACGTCCTCCAGATTTTAAGCTTCTACGTGAAACCAGCTCAGAAAAACCCCGTTGTTCTGGGACAAATAAATCCTGCACCTTGCTGTGGGCAGGGCCTGGCCCAGCCTGTAATCCTGTGCCTCTTGGCTGTGCTGAATTAAGGGCACCTCTGGAGGATTCCCTCCGTTGCTCTTAAGCCTTTTTGGTGTTATTATTTAAGAATATTTAATCTCCAGGACGACAAGGAAATCTGCAGTGGTCGTTTGTCCCACTTTGGGGGCTGGAATGCTGTTACTGGCAGGGAGGAGGAGGAAGGCTGGGGCAGGGGGCGGCAACAGCTGCTGAGGAGGGGAACTTCCAGCAGATCTGTGAGTCCACACAGCCCCTCCTGTGTGTGGCAGGGGGAGGATTTTGGGGCATTGAGGCCGTTCAGGTGCATTCCCTGGACAAGCCAGGCTCTGAGCTGTGCCCTGGAGCCCTCTGGCCCCTGTGGCAGGGGGAAGGAGCAAGGGGATGCTCAGCCCCTCTGCCCTGCTCCTCCCCGGGGCGCCTCCACCGGAGCCATCCCTGCCCCAGCCCGGGGAAATTGTGGCTTTAAGGCAAACCAGGGGTTTTTTTCTTTGATATTTAGAACTGCAGGGCAGCCTCTTGGCAGTTTCAATGAATTTTTGGGCCCTGTGCAGGCTTTTTTGGGCATTTTTTGAGCTCTCGCTCCTCTGCGTGATCCCAGAGCATCCAGTGCTCGCCTCCAGGATCTCCACTGGTTCCTCTGCCACATGGAAAACCCAGAGAGCAGCAAAGTCCCTTTCCAGCCCCTCAGCAGGAACCTGCTGAAGCCTCTAACACACACCCCTTTGTTTTTTCCCTGCAGAGGGGGAATGGCTTTTGTTCCAAATACGATATTTGCAAACTATTGGAAAGCTGCTCCCTGGAACCCCAGGCTGATGTGAATAATGGGGTTTGAAATTTCAGTGCAGGCAACCCAAGCACGAGGAGGGGAGAAGATGAAGGGAGCAATAAAACTTGGCCTGGGGCCCAGGTCTCGGTGGCCCTGCAGGAACTTGCCTGGTGACAGTGACAGAGATTTTATAAATGGATCTATTTGTTATTGGCAGGCACCAGCACGAGCAGGAAAATCAGGCTCCCAGCAGACACAGCCCTCTCTGTTGTGCAAAATGTTGTGTGAAATATGTGCGTGGACATGGAGCAGCTTTAGAGAGCGGGGCTCAGCTCAGCTGCCTTTTTGAGGACAAAAATCACCCTGAAATTCCAGTGTGGCCCTGGTTCCTCCCTCTCCTGGGTGCTGGGATTTGCTCCTTGCCCTCAGGTCCCCGTTATGGGTGAGAGTGAACCCCACTGAGCCATTTTTTAGGATTACACCCCAGAGGAGAGGACTCTGAGCAGCCAGGCTGGGAATAACTGGATTTTCCAAGCCTTGGCCAATTCCCCAGCCTGTGGGGAGATAAAGACCTCTCTGGGCTCTCTTTTTGCTGCAGATTTAGGCAGTGACAGCACGGGCTGAAGCAAAGCCCAGGCAGCAGGAGCCTGAAGGAAAAAGCAGCTCCCACCTTGCCTCTATTCCTCCTCCTGGCAAAGGCTCTGATGGAAAAGGATTTCAGCTCCTCCTGCCAGATGGTGAAGTGAGCCACGGGCTGCAGACAGAGATCGCCTCCAGGCTGAATTGGAAATGCCTCAGTACATTTTATTTTTGCCCAGGAAGCTCCTGAGAGCTCTGCTCGCCGTCCCAGAGCAATCCCCAGGAGGAGCAGGGAGCTCTTCCTTCCCACAGAGATTTTCCCTGCCGGCTGCAGCCATCGGTGGTGCCTTGGATCCCCTCAGATGACTTCAGTTCCCCCCAAAATGATCTCTCATTTGCTCCCACAGGCTCCTGACATAACAGGACAGCTTTTCCCCTCTCCTGGGGAGCAGGGCTTGGCCTCCAACCCCTGGATTCCCACCCAGTGCTGTCAAAAAAAAATCCAAAATCCAAAAAAAAAAAAAATCCTTTATCCTTTTGGAATGATTTACAATCTCCTGATTTGTGCAGCTCTGCAGCTTCCCAGAGCTGAGCAGGGGTCAGAACCTCCCAAACCATTTTCCCAAATTCCTCCTCCTCCCACCAACCCATGGAAAGGGCTGTTCACCCTCAGCAGAGGGAAAAGGGCTTTTTGGGAAGCAGTGCTCTGCTGCTCCCTCAGTTTTCCACGTTTCCCTCTCTCCTGCAGGGTACCTGCTCTGGGGCAGAGGCTCCTCCTGAGCTCAGCTGGGCCATGAAGTCATGTCCCCACATTTATGACATCAGTGGTTGCTATGGTGGCAGCATGGGAAAAAAAAATAAATCCCTCTTTTATTATTGTTTAAAGGGAATTATTCAGTGCATCCCAGATCAAAAGCACCGGGATCTTGGGATGTGCCTCTGAGGAGCAGAGAAACTCAAACAGAGCCCAAAAATAGCAATATTTGGATAAGCTGGGTGACAGCCAGACTGTCCTGTGCTCATTTCCCTGTCTGCATTATTCAGGGCCTTTTTTTGCAGCTGCAGGGAGCTAATTCAGGGCATGAGAGGCACCTTCCCAGGAGTTTTCCAGGAGTTTTCCAGGAGCTTTGGCATGGAGCCACCTCTGCACGGCCCAGGCTGGCTCCAGCCTTCACCTGCTCCTCTGCCAGCACCGCTGGAGTCGAGCAGAGTCATTTCTGCCTGGCCCAGACCAGAAGTGCTCCCCAAATATTGCTGAGAGCAGCAGCTGGGGTCTGGCAGAGTGCAGGAAACCCCTGGAAAACTCCTCCCTGGGATGTTCCAGGCCAGCCTGGGAGGGTGGAAGGTGTTCCTGCACCTGGTGATCCTTCCAAGCCCAAGCAGTCTGGAATTCTGTGACTCTCCACGGTCCCGGGTGGGCTCTGGGACCCTCAGCAGCCCCTCCAAACCCAGACATGCTGCTGCTGGGGCGCAGGCTGGCCTCAGCAGGTGCTGCTCGAGCACCAACCCCGGCTCCCAGCCCTTCCCTCCCACTCTGGCATTCCCGTGGCCTCCCTGGGGGTCTCTTCAGAAAGTGCTGCTGATTGTGGGGATGAATCCTCCTGGCAGGAATGGGGTGCCCAGCACCACCCACATCCATGTGGAGCTGTCCTGCTTGCAAACCTGCTGGAAATGGGATTTTCCAAAGGGTTTTGAGCCCGTGGAAGCACCACCTGCACTTCCCTGCTTGCAAACCTGCTGGAAATGGGATTTTCCAAAGGGTTTTGAGCCCGTGGAAATGCCACCTGCACTTCCCTTCTTGCAAACCTGCTGGAAATGGGATTTTCCAAAGGGTTTTGAGCCCGTGGAAGCACCACCTGCACTTCCCTGCTTGCAAACCTGCTGGAAATGGGATTTTCCAAAGGGTTTTGACCCCGTGGAAATGCCATCTGCATTTCCCAACCCTCTGCACACAACCCCCAGGGCTGGGCGCAGCGCTTTCACCTTCACCAATTTCTATTTTCCAATTTCCTTTTTCCTATCCTTTTTTTTTTTTTTTTTTTTTTTCTATTTCAATCCCATCCAGACAGGCAGGATCAGAATCTGTTTCCTCTTTAACCAAACCCCAGCTGTGTTCACCCCTGGCTCCGGGCTCCCTTCTCCCCCCCTCCCCAAATTGTCACCCTGGGCCACCCCTGCAGGAATCTGCATCCCATATTCCCCCTCAGGAAGGCAGATGCCGACAGGATGGATATTCCACAGCTTCCCAACCCATTGATGCCATCTGAATTTTATATTTTATATCCAAAAACCCCTCCAAAAGAATCCTGGGGCATTCCAGCAACACAAAACCACCCATCACTGTGGCTCGGCAGGGTTTTTTATATTTTTTTCAACTAATCAGATGTTTTTTCCCATAAATTAAAGGTAATTTCTTGGTAAAGTAAACCCTTTCCATTAGGAAAATATAAAATGTGGAAGGTTGGGAGGGTTTGTGTGCTCACCAGGGCCTTTTTTTGAGGCAAAACGTTGGAATTTCTACTCATCATCAAAAATAGAGAGCTGCTCGGAGGCTGTGGGTGAGAAAATTGCCAACTCTTCTTGAATCTCTTATTTACTTGCAAAGTAAAGGAGAAGGTAAATAAGGAGCTCTGCAAAATATCTGCATCCCTGGCAATTTCCTTGTGGGCAACTCAGCCCCCACCCACGGGCTCTGCAGCAAACTGGAATCCCAATTCCTCTCCTCCTGCACATCCATTACATTTTTACATTTTGCCTCAGCAATTTTGACTTCCACCCACTCTTTGTGGTTGGGTGGAAAGAGCAGGGAGAAGGGAATGAATTTTAAAAAAAAAAAAACAAACCCAAAACAAACCCAAAACATTGCTGTGTTTTCAGCAGGACAAATTACAGCCAGTGTTTTATTTCCAGCTGGGATGTTTGGGTGATAAATTAATGTTTGTGTTGGTGTGTCTCCAGTGGGTATCTGGGTTTTTCACCTCAAATTTCCCTGCACAAAGTCCGTGGTTTTTCCCGAGTGAGACAGAGCTCAAATCCTGACTTTTCTACTGAAAACCTCTTTATAAAGGGGGGTTTTTTTCTGCTTAAAACCTTCCTCCTGTCCAAATCTGATGGTCCAGCAGTTCTCCTCCCTTCCACAACCCTGGGTCAGGTCTGGAGCAGGCTCTGAGCGTGATTTACAACGGGCAAGGGATGGAGCCTTGCCTGCCTTGAAAGCTCAGCTAATTCAGCTTTGTCTTTACTCTCATTCCAGCCAGGAGCAGTTTTCTCTCATTTTTGTGTTTCTGGCTGCATCCTCAGCCCACCCAGCCCAGGCTGCTCCATCAGGCCCCCAAATCCAACAGGTCAGCAGCGCCTCAGGTGAGCCCAGCCTCCCTGGGGCTCATTTGCAGCTCTTTAAAATTTGTCAGATTAAAGTTTGCTGAAAAAAAATGATGGGCAGAAAACTTGGAGGGATCAGAGGAAGTTTAAATTGAAATCCCGTGGTAAAACCTGTGCTAATCCTCCCCCACTGACAGATTTTAATTACCCTGAGATATTAAGGAAAAGCTGTGGTTTGTGCCTGCAGTTTTTAATTATGATTTTAAGCTTCCTTAAAGGGACAGCCCCAAGGGGAGCAGTTTAAATCAGCACTTTGGGATATAAAAACACTTCTTTTCCCATCCTTCTCCTCATCTATTTTGCTTGGAATTGTCTTTAGTAGCATTCCCCTCGCCATTGGATCAGACCCCAAAAGACAACCTCCAAACCCGGTCCAGGCAACGAAAACACCACCAGGAAGGAAAATAGTGGAGAAATTCCCGGATTCTCAGGGCTTGAATTGCTCTTTTGGGCTCCAAACCCATCATTTCCTTCAGGCCTGGTGCCACCTCCGGGGCTGCCCAAGGGAATTTCCCTTCAGCTCAGCAGCCTGCAAGCAGAGCTGCACCATTCCAGCCCCCAGGGCTTCTCCTCCCTGCCATGCAGGTTTTATGAGCCAGGCCGGGAAGAGCTCAGCCCTGTGTGCTCCTGGGGCTCAGCCCCGGGCTGTGCCCAGCCCCAGCAGCTGTCAGAGCCACCAGGGGCTGCCCAGGGGAGCTCTGCACTTCCCAGCTCACCGGAGCTGCTGCCGGGCAGGTGAGACACTCATTCTGAAGAATCAAGAACTTTCAAGAAAGTTAAGATTAGAGTTGCTGAATTAGCTGCAGTAGATAGATAAGCTTTGTCTGTAGTTAACAGAAGCAGGATCTTAGATAAGCTATCCCGGATCAATAACTCTTTGCTT
>VZUI01039694.1:0-20290 GCA_013401135.1 Cettia cetti
CCCCCCCCCCCCCCCTTTTTTTTTTTTTTTTTTTTTTTCTGGTTGTACATTTTGGAACCTTTCCACTAAAAGCATATTAGGCTGAAATACCTAAGTTAAAAAATACACCAGACACCAGAGGGTTCTATAACCTATTTCCCCCCACACCCTTTTTTTTTTTCTTAAATTCATTGAACAGTTTCCCCACCGCTTCTGCCTGGTAAAATTCACTCTTTATCAGTGCAAATACTGGGTTGTAGGGAAGGATGCTAGCAGTAAATAGCCAAAAACAATTCTCAGCATCTGATTTTTCAAAGGTTCAATGCATAGAAGCACTTATAAGCACCTGGGGGTGGGTTTTTTTTTTTGTTTTTTTTTTTTTTTAAACACAGAATACACGAGGACTGCCACAAGTGACAGTACAACAGCATACCTAACCATTTTGTTCAGCAAAAATCTCTTGATCTCTTTAGCACTCCTGCTTCCCAGGACAGGTCCTCAAAGTCCTTGGAAACAAGGAGGACAGCACAGGAACTTAACAGCAACTCTCACTGGTATGCTGTGATAGATCTGCAACAACAGCCTCATAGCCAGAATATTCATTTCTGGAGCATGGAGGATCTCGGCGTGCTTTACAAACAGCATTTAATTGCCATAATCCCCAGTAAAAGTATTATATCTAGTTCACCAGTAGATAAACTGACGCACAAAGAGCTTAGGGGACTTGCCCAAGGTCACACACTGAGTCAGTGGTGAGCCGGTGACAAAGACGTGACTCGGGGCAGCCGGCAGGCCGGGGGGTGATGCCGTGCCCGCCCGCCCGGCCCCGCTGGAGAAGCCTCTCTCTCCGGAGCGAAGATCAGCAGCTGGACTGACAAACGAGTGGGAGAGGGGAGGGTAGCTAGGTATGACAGAAATGAGGTGTTTGATGGCTGGGCTTTTCCCCTATGCCACCTGCATCCCTTTATAATAGTGGATCATTTACATTTTTAAAGAAAGTGTATTCTTTTTCATCATGGGCCACTGGCGGGCCTAACGCTATCTTTTGTGCGGCACCCCTGCTAACAGAGGTGGCGGAGTATCAATCACAGCTTTCCCTGGGGTCATACCTTACTATGCTGGCTCTTGATCAGAAAGAAGCAGATGGTTATTTACAAACAAAATAATCGAGACCTCAAGAAGGTTGGGTTTTTTTTCCCCAAACCATCCTACAGATGAGGCCAAAATAAGGTAGAGTTGCTCACGTCCCCTCCTGCCAGCTTTCAAGGACACTGCTTGTCCTACTAGCACCTTTAAATGCGTTATAGGCTAAATTTGCCAGAGAAATGCGTGGCACCTGACAGAGTAGAGTTGCCTCAGATTATTCAGTGTCTTTCATGAGGATCTGGCACTTAAACCACAGTGTGAATTACTGCTAGATTGTTGTGCAGGAATATTGTTATCTGCCATACACTACATGTTTGCAATCAGTTCTTTACAAGCAACTCACAGGCTGTCTTTGAATCTTTTTCAGTAGTCATGGTCTCCCTCCCCCTTTATTTAGTGTTAAGTGTTATTCATTTAGCAGTAAAAAATGAACAAAAGGGAAGAAAGCAGGTGCTCTAAGTTTACTCTACAGCCAGCTGTCAGGAAGACACACATTACTTATTTACTTATTTTTTTGTGGGACATAAAGGGGATTTCTGGAAAGTGTTGGGGGGAAAAATATGAAGTATACATTCAATCAGTCTTTTCTGTAATCAATAAGGTTACTGAAGCAGAAAAAAACTATAATGAGTTGTCACAGAATTTGAATTCCCATTTACTTCCTTTTATATGTATTGAGGCAGAAAATCATCATGGAAAGTGAAAGTTGGGAAGCAAGGCCTGGCTGTGACTCTTGGGTTGGGTTTTTTTTAATTTTTCAGGTAGCATTTGACCAACTGCTTGCAGAGTGACAGAGGCAGAAGAAGTTACAGTCACCAAGGTGCAATTTCCTTGCAGTTCAGGTGGAGAAACCCCCTGGTGAAGTATGGCTGATCTTCCTTTTGGAAGATGCTCAGCCACAATGGTACATCCACCTCGGCCCACTGCAAATTCCTCACTCCTATAAGTATTCAGCATTTCCAGCCAAGGGTCAAAGTGTCCCCAGCTCAAATGTAAAGAAAAGAAGAGCCCAGCACATAGACTGAAGATATCATTCCAAAGGTGTCTGGAGGAGATTTGACCATATAGCCCAAGAGCTTTCACTTCCCAACACATTAAGAATTTCTTAAAAGCATTGCTGAAGCATGTAAAAAAAGAAGGCAACAGAATCCTGTCCTCACATCAAGGCATACTTCTGAGGATCTGAGGATCCATGGATTTAAGACACACACTAGCTAAAATTGGTTCGGTCTCAAATACTTTTCTTTTGGAATCACCCAACATAATACCACTTGCTCAGCCTGCTTTCTGTTTATCTTACCTATATATATTTCATGCACTCCTTCTTACTTATGTGCCTGACTGTCCCTGTAGCTTCCAAAGATTCTCATTTTCCCTCAGTGTTCATATTTTAAATTTTTTTTCCCAAATGTTCATCCAAAGGCTATGAGTTTTGATTTTAAAAAATCATGGTACTTCACAGGCTTGTAGCTCATGTGTTTCCTAGTCACTCGGACAATCTCATCACCCTCTGGCTCCATGATTCACTTGTCCTACTGAGAAAATGCAGAGCAACTTTTATTTATAAGAATATGTTAAATTTATATGATAGAGAATGGAAGTTCTCATCTCAGCACATCACAGTGCATTTTGGGAAAGGTGGGCAAAAACCTGGCCCATATAAAAGCATAAGAAGTTAAAGTATCTGAACTCCAGTCTCTAGCAGCCAATATGCTGGCTTTTAAAATGCAGGCCCTTGATAATTATCAGTTTAAAATTAAAAAAATTCTCTTGTGTGTTTGTACATATGTAAACAAAAAATATGAAAAATTCCAGAGTAGATAATTTTCGTAAAGGCATAAAAAGTAATTGGTCACCCAAATAAATATATATGGAAACTTTGTGACCATCTCTTGACACTGATCAATTCTTTGCATTCTTTGAATGCTTCTGAAGTGTACTATCTCTGCCAGCACTATCTCCATACTTCCCTCTTTCTCTCCTTGTTATTTTTTTTCCTTTCCTTTCTACTCACTGGTTTTTAATTTTTTTTTTTTTTTTTAATGCAGACAAACAGAACTGAGACAGGGAAACTACAGCACATAGCCAAAATCACATAAATTTTAATGGCTTTCCTGTTCACTTAATCCCACATCAACTGTGCAACCTTGCTAGTCTGAACCATGAACCATCAGGGTGTGGAGGCCAAGAGCAGGGTGGACCTGGCCTTGCTCCAGTGTCTGTTGCAGAAAGGAAACTGTGGGGCATTTTGTGGGATATTTTTGAAAACACTGTGTGTCTTTTTCAAGACACTTGTGCTCTAATTACATGGAAGCTGGCAAATAGATTTGGTAGCACCCACCTCCAACAAGAATGGCTCAAAATTAGCACTTGTGCAGTACACATTACTCAAGCTCTTTCTAATAATCTATGTTTCTTCAGCATAACCTAAATTTTTAGTCATCCTTTGTTTCCAGGATATTTACACACCCCAAAGTCCTTAATGGCTTTGTTCTCCTAAGTAAGGAATTCTAATTACTGTTAACAGGAAGGAAATTTAAGAATGGAGAAAGACTTAAGGAAAGATTTTTTAAAAGTGCACTAGCACCACAAGATGTAGAGGCACGTATCATTAGTCCAGAAAGGACAAAAGCAATGATCTTCTCTGACCTCTTGTACCATGCAGGCCACTTAACTTCCCCAAATCTATGCATTTTAAGTAGAGCAAATCTTTCAGAAAAACATTCCATCTTAATTTTAAGATTTCCACTGGTGTAGAAAGTGCCACAACCCTTGGCAATTTGTTCCAAAGGTTAATTATGTTCCTGCAGAAAAATGTGCACCTGATTTTTAATCTGAATTTGTCCCTATAAAACTTTGAGCCTTCAGAGCCTGCTATTTAACAGACTGAAGAGGCTTCATTTTAAAAATTGCATTCCCCATGGAGGCAATTAGTGTGGGATTATCTCACTCGACGTTAACCATGCAGAAATGAAGCATCTTGTCTCACCCAGTGTTTGGGGATCCTTCTGTAACTGATAGAGAGAAACAGGTGCTACCTGAGGGCAATCCATTGCAGCTATCCCAATACAGGATTAGTTGCTCGCTGGAGATATTGAACTTCTGCACTGACTGAATAAGGGGACAAAGCAGTGAGTGAGAAACCCTGTTTTTGTCATCCACATGGAGAAACTTGGGCAAAACAAATCCTATCATTCTGGACTAGGATCAGCTCACTTCATTAGTCTTCTGTTTTCTGAAGGAAAATAATTTCTTGAGCTCTTCATAATAAATCACTTCTTGCAGTTCCTTTCATGCACTTCAGGGTGTTCTCCCAGCTCTTCAGCTTATCAGCTGAGACAGATTCACAGCAGGAATGCCAATATTAGTAGTATATAAACCCACCCTCCTCAGACCTGGCATTCTCTTCTGAACATGCAATTATAAACCTTTTAGGTACTATACCACACTGGAAGTTTTTTTTTCTTGATTATCCACCTGTAATGAGTTCAAAGCCCTTTTAAAATTCACACCTAATACAGTAAAGTCTCTAAGGCCAACTTTTGTTGTTTCTAGACAAAAAACATTAGATTTTGTCCAAAACATCTAGCTTATCACTAGAGGTTGTGTGGTCTGTAAGTGTAGTCTATATAATCTATAAGGACATGTTTAGAGATGTTAAATAGCTTTGGATCCAAAACAATTCTCTGCAGGGTTCCAGTGGTGACAGACTTGCTCAATGAATATTTCCCATTTACAATTACATACTGAGATGTACCAATTAGTTATTTTTTAATGTGCTTGATGTTTGCTGCAATGATTTTGTAGCATTCTCCTTTATTAACCAAAATGTCAGGTGGTACCAAGTCAAATGCCTTACAGATATCTAAGTACATTACATCAGTGCCATTACCTTTCTCAACCAAGCTTGTAATCTCATAAAAATGATATCAAGCCAGTTTGACAAGATCTATTTTCCATAAACCCATGTTGAAAGGCATTAATTATATTACCTTCCTTTAATTCCTTATTAATCAAGTCTCATATCAGCTGTTCCAGTATTTTGCCTGGGATCGATGTCAGGTTGACAGGCCTATAATTACTCAAGTCATCCCGTTTAACCTTTATAAATGTTGGCTCTATATAAGCTTTCTTCCAGCCTTCTGGAACCTCCCCAGGGCACCAAGATTTGTTGAAAATCATCATTAATGGTTCACAGAGCTCCTTTGCTAGATCTTTCAAAATCCTCCGTTAGCGTCTGCAGCCTCTGCTGTGACCGTAAGTCATTCATGTTGCAAAAAAGGTCTGGAAGGTCTATGAGACACTTATTGCATCGTCCAGTACTCCAATAGCCATGCAAGTCTGGCTGCTAGCAAGCTGCTGAAAGAAAGGAAAACAGAGAAATAATAATAAAAAAATTTCTCCACTCTCTGCCCCTAGGCACTTTAAATATAATTTTCTCACATGACAGCATATAAATTTGTAAGAATTTTTGTCACATAGTCCTGTCTGGAATAAAAACATCTTGTGATCCCACCTCAAACTCATAAAAAAGTGGCCATCATTCCAAGGAATGTCACAAATTTCTCCTGAGAAGCACACCTAGTGCTGTAGCAGAAGCCTGGTCTCACAGTCTCTGCAGCATCCAAACCCCTGATGTGCTGGACCTTTTGCTTTTTGAAGATGCAGTTTTCCCTCCATCTGCATCATGGCACAACTGAGATTAATTCAGGCTAGGGATGTACCCCAGCAATCTGATTAGTTCAATTAGTTTGTAAATACACAATAATGATAAATCCTACATGAAAGAGATAGGCATGTGTGTTTGTGTGTGTGTGTGTGTGTATGTGTGTGTGTGTGTGTGTGTGTTTATAAAGTCCTGTCTAAAAGAAAAAGCAACTACCAGGAAATAAATAAAAAAAAATCATGAAGTGTACCACTTCTAAAACTGAAATATTCCAAATATTAAATTGTAGGATATTTCCAAAATGCTGACACATACAAATAGGACACTGAAACATTGTCAGTAGTGAATATTACATTTTTCTGGTAAGAGCATTGATACTTTGGTGGTGTGATTCATGTAAAAATGCCAAAGAAGAAATATATCCTGTTGTAATTTTTTAATATCCTTGTTTAAGTCCATTTTTTTCTGCTAAGTATTTGTTTTGTGGATATCCAGGCAGCCCATCTTCTTACAGACTGAAGATCAGGTATTTCTGTGTTCCCATTCTCTATGAACTCATGGCCTCTGTGTGGCAGGCAGAAGGGGTGTTTTCAATTCTAAGTGTGCATGCCTAATTTAACTTTGCCGGTAATTTAGCTAAGTTGTGCACTGAGATTTTTTGTGAACAAGTAATAAAATGCATGGACAGTTTTCCACATAAACATTTTCTGAGGTACTTGCATGCTATCTGAATTCTCTACATGTTCATTCTCACAGACGAAACCCCCGAAGTTTTTGTTTCTGTCAGTTTTGGTATTTTGTTCAGGTATCCTTGAGATTAGTTAATGAATTAATTATTTTCTAAATTGCCCTGTGCCAATACAGCTTGTAGGCAGGAAGCATGAAGGGAGGGTTGTTTGAAAAGCTGAGTGAAATAGGCAGAGCAAGTTCAGATGTGAGAGTGTATCTATACAAACACATACATACAAAAACCTATGTGTAGGTAGATCTATAAGGTCTATATGTTTGTATGCATGTGCATGTCTAGAATGTCAGTCGTTAGTACTATTTTTGGATAAAGAAAAATCACCCCAAATTTAGAAGGGTAAAACTAAAAGAAAAAAAATAACAAACCTTTGAATTAATGAAACATTTAAAACAAAGTCTTACCAGGTGGAATATATTTTGAATTGCAAAGATGTGTTAAGTGAAAGAATTACTCCAAAAAATATTGTATTATTAAAGAAAAAAACCCAAACAAAAAACAAAAAAAGATGTATTTCTTAGCTGGTGTCACAGATCTGGTTACCTCACTGAAATAGGTGCAGAAAGAATCATTACCAAGAATGGAAGCCAAAGTGGTTTGATGCTCAGGCCTCCTTCCTTCAGTACTGCAGGTTAGTTCATATGAAAAGGAACAGAAGCAAGTGAATTAATGCATATTCTACATGGGATAAATCTGAGACCCTAAATAAACTAATGCAGTAAAATTAAAACTGGAAACACAAATACTTTACATTTCCTATATTTAACTTGTAGAACAGACTCTGTTGGAGGATTTTATTGAGAAAAATAACCAAGAGATGGTTAAAAAGGCAGCAGTGGGAATGATGATGACATGAGCTGAATTAACCACTAGTTACAAAAACCTATATAAATACCTAAATATTATAAATCAGGGATTTTTTTTTGTCTTGGTATCCATTTTTGGTGCCTTACCTTTACTCCAGAGCTATTTGTACCATTGTTGGAGGCAAAATATCTAATTAGATAAACTTTGGGCTCATGACATAAATTTCCACTCTTTACCCAGCACAGCACTGCTTAAAATATAGAGTCACTTCAGATATTCCCGTTAGTCACACCAAAGCCATGCAGGGATAATACTCCCCTTATGGAAAGAGCATTGCTTATACAGTTGGGGAAACCAGCTCCAGGCAACAGCTCCATCTGAGCAGCATTTGGGACCCTGAGCTAAACCAGACAGAGCTTCAGTGTTGGCACTGTCCTGTTTACAAATGCATCTGTCACAAATAAAAGTTACCTTTTTGGAAGCTTTGTTTTGGCAATTTACAGTTGAAGAACAGTCACGAAACATAAGTTTCCTACCTTTGTCGCCAGGATTTCAAAAATCTGCAGGGTTCTTGTTTGGGTGCAAGTCCCAGTAGTTGCACCTCCTGTGATGCACATCAAAAAACTTTTAAAAGGTTTTCATTTTGGCAGCTACTGTCAGGGCACAACTTTCTTTCAACCCTCTCCATGTCTTTTTGGGGAAGGCTCTGCTTCTGCACAGAGGTCTTGGCCCCCACCTCTTGCAACTTCATCTTTGAAGCCTAACAGGAAAATTGGAAGTTAGTGATGGGTTTTTTTCCAAGACCAACAGGTCCCTTCATTGCTTTGCAGTAACTGCTAGTACCCCGTGACATACTGACAAAGGTTGCCTTTTTCCACAAATGCCTCAGAATAATAAGATGTGACAAATTTAAATGCATTTGCATTTTGTCCAGCATAATCCTATTTTAAATTATTTTTTTAGTCTATGTTTAATGTAATTTACAGCTCGTTGGAAGATCCATGTGGGCAGCCCAGGTGAGTAAAGATTTCTTCAGCTCCACAAACCCGCTATTCACAGACTGCTGCCAAAAGGGGAAGAGTCCATATAGTCCCATTCCTGCCCTCAATGCAGTGGGGAGACGGGAACCAATAGATCACCGTGGCAGACCCAACCAAGCATGCCCTCCCCAGCAGGGAGGACTAGGACTGAGCTCGAGGGGCAAACTCCCACAAGGAGCTGTGCAGGACGTTGTCCTGGAGCAACTGGGTGAGGTCACCCAGCAGGACACCACACAAAGTCCTCCTGGGTGCACCTAGAAGGAGCTGGCTGAACCACAGCAGCCTTGATGGGAATCTCAAAGAAACCAGTGCTGTGGAGGTTTAATAAGACATGGGGGTCTCCACAAAACACCTCCTGACCCCAAAATCCTCACCTCTCAGGAGGTTGTATACTCCTACTCCCCAAGCAAACAAAATGCAGAAGAAAACTAGTTTCTCCCTCTGCTATTTTCCTTCTGTCCTTCAGGCTGGCACTGCTCAGCCTCCACATTCAGGCAGCATGTGTTTCCTCTCAAGCACATTTAAGGAGCACAGACATGATCATTTAAGTGCACGCTTTACTTCGCTATCCTTAAGAACACAAAATAGACCCAGAAAAAAAAGACGGTGTCTGTATGCTCATTAAAACGCTTTCAGCCCAGGGCAAGGATTTGATCAAAAGGATTCCTGCCAATGGAAGGGCATGCTGGAGCCATTGTAAGAAGTTATGTGCGAGCGTCTGCCTTCCTTTCCTTTTCTTTCTTGTGCCCTGTCCCTTCCACTGCCACCTCCAATCTCTTTTCTTCCAGCTGGGGGAACAGAAGAGATTTTACTTCCTTGATGACAATTGTGTCCTTTGAGCAGCCAAAGCAAAAGGCACTTTGAGTTCAAATGAGACTGTGACTTAAACCAATATTAGCCAAGACCAACACATGTTTATTGTAATATAAGTAACCTTCATTCTGATCAGCAGGTTTTCCTCACCCCACTGCAGTTTTACTCATTGCTCCTTTCATTCTTCCAAAATGAATAAATGAAATGGCTGCACATTTTTATTCACAGCAGTGGGTTTCAGAACTTCAAATCAGAGAGGCGTTTTGATTTTAGAAATAAACTCCAGAGGAAACAGTTTCAGCCAGAACTTTCATATAATTTTTTTGCCAGTTTAAGGTAACATCAAAACTCACCTTTCCAAAAAAATGAAACCTCACAGCATTCTTTTAATCCAAATTAAATAAAGTGTCATCCCTGTGTCCTCTTCCTTCATATTTAGAGGGAAAGAAAACTATCCTGCCCATACTTTAATGGTTTTGTCTGCAAATCCTAAATGCTCTGCTGCTGCAAATTTCAAATGATCTTATACAGCCAAAGTCTCTTTGGTGTCAGCAGCTGCCCAGGTAGCAACACAACCACGAGAACGCTGCTGATCAGAACAATGAGTGCCTGATCTACAGATGTCATATCAAGGTAGAAATCTTGATGAGCATTGTAGTGACATTACAAAGTGGATTACACATGCTGTATCTGGGTCAGAGAAGGAGTTATTTCAGTAAGGTCAACAAAGTACTTCTGGCCAAACTTATTTTTCAACATTTTGAGAGATACGCTTTTGTTTGTTACTTCATGTTGCATCTAATAACAATGCTCTCTCTGTTCCCCTGTATCAGTCTGGAAGCAAAGTTAAAAGGAAGGCAAAACACTCCCATGCCTGGGGTCATGCAATTTCAGAGATGGGTTCCAACTCCCTGCTCTACTCTCCTTCATGACTGGGGACCCAGAGAAGCTTTTGAGCTACACACTCAAAGTGTGTGTCCCTTGTGTCCCTCTCTCCCTGCCTGCACTCTCCACCCAGTGAGAGGATACAATTAGGACTTTCTTGCTTCCCAGGTGTTTTGGTGTTTGTCAAGGCAATAAATATAGCAAGGCTGTTAGGTCCTCAGATGCTCCAGCCAATGGATAGAATAAGTACCAAAACACTTATTTTTGGATGTGTGGGTCCCTACATGGCAAAGCGGTCACTATTCAGCACAAAACACCTCAGCTTCAACCATCTTGCCCAGTGATGGACAACAGGCCAAAGGCTAAGGTACCATTCCTGAATGGCAGACAGGAGATAAAGTTGTCAGGGAATGTGACATTTTAAAGCTGTTGGTTTACAGTACTGTTGGTGGGAGGAAGAGATACTTGTAAGAATTTTTTTTTTTTTTTTTTTTTTTTTTCTGTATCAATGCCTTTTCTAGTCTTAATTTTGAAACTGATTTTTTTTTTTTTTTTAATTTGGGGCAAACCAAATGCCAACTATAGTTCTTGACATCTGACATCTTATGTTTCCAAATTCAATATGTTTCCAAATTGAATAGGCTCCCTGAGATGCTGGAAGCTGCAAACAAAATAGAAATGACTGTCCGTCCCTTTCAGCTGTGCTGGGGCTCTCAATGCCAGTGGCTCTCTAGCACCCACCATACACACTGAGCCTCCTGGCTCCTCAAATCCCCTGCAGAGGACACCCTGAGTCTTGTGCCTAGTCTGGTATGGCTTGGGCAAGATGTGCATGTTAAAAATATTGCTATGAGATTGTCAAGAGAATGACACCCTTGCATTAGAGAGACTTTTCAAGGCAGTACTTCATCTCTGTTAGTCCTTATCCAACTCAAAAGCTTGGGATGCAACTTGGGGAAGCACTAGCAATCACACCAGATAATCCACTGGACCTCCTTCCACCATTAAGGACTTAGAAACTTTTTCCAAGTTTCAAGTCATAACAGAAAACTAGTTTAATGCTCAAGAACTACTCAGAGTGAACTCAGGTAAATTGACTTTTTGTCAGATCCTTTCCAGCACAATAGCCTGTCTAAAACTGCAGAGGCAGATCTTAAACTGAAGCATTGATGTCACCTCTGAACAGCTCAAACCTCAAAGAAGATATGTGCCTATATATATATATCAAGAGATAAAAAATGTTCCAGTTATCCGACCTAATTATAAACATAATCCAATTGTGTTGTTTCTATTTTTCTAAGGGGAAAAAAAAGAGCTATTTCTACTCACTTGAAGAAGTGGCAATCCTAATACCACAAATCTGCACATTTCTCTAAGTGTCAAAAATGGAAACCAGATCTGTCACTGAAAGCTGTAATTATCAAGGCTAACCTTTCCTGAATGAGAAATGCAGAATTAAAAAAAAAAAAAAAAAAAAAGGAAAAAAAAAAAAAAAAAAAAAAAAAAAAAGGAAAAAAAAAAGAAAAAAAAAACAAGTAAAGAAAAACCTTTCAAAAGCTTAAATAATTGAAAGCAAGCAAAATTGGGGTTTTTTCAAGTTGCTGTCCTGCATGTCAAAAAACCTATGAAATCCTGTGGAGGTAGCAAGAAGCCTATGCTGTATTTATTTCTCCATGATGACAGTATGTTTTATTCCAGAACAGTGGTACATTTGTCAGACACATCTGGCTCAACAAGGGTATGATCCAACACCAAAGGAGCACAACTAATATTATCCCATTGATTTCTGTAGGCAATCCTCCAAGCTACTTCCCTCTTGGTGTTACATTACTTCCCTTAACGTATAATTCTGATCTCACATCTGTATTCTAAAAAGTTGCTGGTGGTACATAAAGAATGAGTTTATTTGTTTTTATTACATTGTATTCTATCAATATAATCCAAGGTTAAGGTTTGATGTTAAATAATCAACCTGTTTAAGGAGGAAAAGTAAGGCCCCCCTCCATGTTTTAATAAAGCTTTACCACATATATAAATAACAGTCACAACTTGTTTCCATTAGGAAGATAAGCTTTCTTCAAAGCAGTTCACTGTTTAAGGCTTTACATTTTGCCAGCACTTGCACAAGTTTACAACAAACCTTGACTTATTTACAGAGAGATGTTGAGGGGAGATAAAGCCACTTAATGATCCACCAGTTCTTGCTAAATACATTTTCCTTCCATGCCCTCCATGAAAGCAGGTAGGACAGCACCATTCTTCAGCATAGTCTTAAAAAACTCAAACTAAAGGTTTTACAGAGCAGTTAAACAAATGGGGCTTATGGCTTTTCTGACTAAAATAATCCTCTAAGCACTTAGAGTTAAGAACAACAACAAAAATTCCTTAGGCATTTATTTGAAAATAATTATATAGCAAGAATAGAAAAGGGGACAACAACAGCATAAACAAACCAAAAGTCTGATTGCTTTGTTGCCTCAATCAAGAGCAGGTGGTTTCCACGACAGAAACTGTCAACTTTCAGTTTTTTCAACTTTTGTCACATTTGCAGCAGCAACAGCAAACAACTGCTCCAAATGCTCCAAGCATTGAGGAGAAAATATTGCCATCAACAGAAACATTTGACCTCTGCTTGTGTGAGTGCATTCCAGCTTCTCTATGTTTGTTCATAAGGACTCTGCTTGAGTGGACATCAGCTCGCAGCAAGGACTGACTTAGTAAAACCAGTATGTTGCCATAGGCACCTTAAAGTATTTATCAGAATTTCCCTTTCTCTTGTGTTCAGTTTTGACTTGAATAGGATAAGTGTGGTTTGGGTTGGTTTTTTCTTTTAATTAAGAAAGACAAACAACTTTAAAAAAACAAACCAAAAAAACCAAGAAAGACAAAATCTAAACCAACCAATCAAACCAAAAATAACCCACCAAAAACCCCACAAAAATACCCTCCAAGGTTCATTTCTCAACACTGCATTTGGTACAGTTCCCAAGCTGCCCAGCTCTCTGTTCGCCTTAGGATCATGGAACTACAGGTTTTCTACTGAGCCTTGTTGCAGGCCCTTGGAAGTCAATGCAAAGAGTCCATGTGCCTCTGTTGAGGACAACACTGCTGCCCAGGAAGCAAGAGAGGAGTCTCCCTCCATCTCCCTCATTTCTTTGTCTCCTCTCTCTGCAGGATTAGAGGTCGTATCCTTCTAAGCAGACACGTGGGAGGAAAAATATCAACATTGGCATTGACTGCCCCAACTCTCCAGAGGAACTCGTAGCTAAGAAGTGAGAGAGAGTTTCATTTTGGCATAATTTCAGCACTGTGTGTGGCTGGTGGTGACTGCACCAGGTGAGGCATGGTTCTGAACCCAAAGGATTTTGTAACTCTTTATTAACTCTGCAAGGAAGATGCTGAACACCTGCACCATTAGTCATCACACATCCGACTCTAGATTCCTTCCTTCAGCTACTGCCTTGGCTATTTCCCTGGGTAGATGCATCTCTCTCCCCACGTGAAGAGAAGCTGACCAGGACGAGCCCTTTTTACCCCTCTGGGCTGCTGGCACTGAAAGCCAAGCAATCAGCAGGGTCTGTTTGCAGACAAGGTTTGAGAAAATCCCCCTCTCCCCCTCCCACAGGTTCTGTGCACACAAGTGCCGCATGGGAAACAACAAACACAACGTTAGTCATTTCCTCCGTGCTGCCAGCTGCTGAGGGTTTGCATAAGAAGAACCCTTGGACTTCAGATTATTTCTTAAAACACCTCTCGCCCCAAATCTTTCAGCAAACAAATGCTGGACTGGTGCCAGTGAGGCCAGTTGAATCGTGTTTCCTGGTGTGCCCTGCCGCCTTCCTTGCCATCACTGCCCTCACACACACTCATCCCTCACCGCACAACCACACAACACACATGCTGTGTGGCAGGGACTCTACTTTAGAAGCTTTCTGCCTATGCTCCAGTCATGCAGATGCAGAGCAGATGCTCAGGTTTATATGCTTCTTTTGTGATCAATACTTAGGTGATGGTGGCATCTGAAAACTTCAGTTATGGATCAGGGCCCATGTTACACTACAGGACTGAGTGACAAAGGACACAGCCTTTGCCCCCAGAAAACAGACAGCCAACAAGTCAGTCAGGAAATAACCTGTGTGGGAGAAAGGAAAACAGGTAGCATGAGCCAATAATGAAAAGAACAGATTTAGCAAAAAGTTAAAGTTTCAGCCCCGTAAATAAGACTGCAATTTTGATGTGACCCCTGCTCCTGAATCAGAAGGCGAAAGCACCGTGATCAGTATGCTTCTGATGTTCTCAAGCATTTTGTCTTGTCTCTCATTTGTTCTGGCCTGAACCTGTTTCCTCAAGCCTTCCTTTGCCCTCCTCAGGGAAACATATGCTTGGAGAGACCTGGCACTGGCTTTCACTGCTCTGAGTAATTCCAGTGCTTTAGTATACAGTAGTTGTTATCCCTGAGATCACCATCATGTTTGAAGCCTGCTGCCTCATCTCTTCACACCCAAGTGGAACATGTCCTCAGGCAGGTGGGAGGATGGCAGCATGTCCTGCTTCTGTGCCCACACGCAAACCTCTCCTCAGTGTTTTGCTGTAGCATTTCCACGAAGTGGAGCAGAAAAAAACAAAATGAAGACCACCGGAGGTAGCATAGAGCTGACCAGAAGGTCATCTCCTGGTCCTGTTGGTGGCTCTGGCTGGGAAGATTAGTTCAGGGTCATGGGACTGTTGGAGAGCACTAGAGAGTTTTTTAAAAAACCCACAAACCTGAGTTTCTGCAGCTGATGCAGTCACTCTGGTCCTTCTGTATACCATACTCTAACAGAAACCTTTTTCTTTTGTTATTCTGTAGCACACATAAGCTTTCTTCTTTCTTGATTTCACTTACTGGGAAGTTTGATATTGGGGTTCAGTAGTCTTAGGCATCATGCTCATTTAGTTCAGCCTACAAATGGGTCTCTCATCTTTGTTGCCACTTTATCCCTATTTGGTCACATTTTCCATTTCTTGCTTCCACCAAAATATTTTGTGGAATTTTGTAAATTGCCAAATCTGCATCACTTACCTTAACAGGAAAGTCATGTCCTGCTTCAGCCCTAATTATAAGGAAAGTACTCTTTGGAAGGTGCGTTTTGACATGGGGCAAGCTCATAGGAGCTTTCCTATTTTATTTACTTTTTGTTTTTCTTCCTCCTCAATCCCCATCATCACAACCCCAGGAAGTTATTTTCTGTAATCATCCTCTCATGTGAGCACACCAAAGCAGTGAATTTGTTAATGTTTCTGGCTATGTCTACCTATGCTGTCAATAAATCACATTTACCATATCCTTTACTGATCCTCTGTTCCTTACAGACTTGAATACTTTTTAATTATGTTAACCTCCTCTGCAATCTTACTGCACCTTTTCACCTGTTCTTGCCTTAGCATTGTTTACTGTCTCATTCTGCGGTCATGCTCAGAACCTCTTTATAATATCTCATTCATGCAGTACTTCTCACATATTTATTACATATTTGTTCATTAATCATTGGTCTTGGAGGAAAACTGATTCTCTTCACTTGCTTCCCTTTTGGAGCTACTTCACAGATCTCTCCATCTTTGCTTTCTTCTAGAGAAATCTATCACTGTTAATATCAAAATTTTAATCTTATCTCAAGCTGACCATAGGCTTATACTCCTCAACAGAAAACAGCTTTCCAGGAAAAAAATAAACGAAAATAAATGATGAAGACATACAAATATGGGCTTCCATGATGAAAACTTTTCCAGGCTCCTGTAGTCTGTGGATATTGCCTCAGGACAATATCCTTGGTCTCTTATAATAAACTCTATTTCTACGTTTTACAGTCTTTTTTTTACTTTGAGTTCCAGTCTCTTTCTTATATTTCCTCATTGCTGGTCTTTTCTTACCTCCATATCACTTCATATAAGTGGAAAGAGTAGGCAAAATTCAGCACACAAGTAGAGACAGGAACACATGGAAATACACAGGCTGAGTTGTCCCCTGATATTCAGCCATTGGATTCTGTTGGTGTGCTAGGACTAGAGCGCCAAATACATCAGAACAAAGGCTATTTACAAAATATTCACACCAAAGTTGCAGATGCTAATCTTTGTAACCACACATGTTGCTGAAGGCTGATGAGAACTAAGCATGTATTCCAAAGCATGAGGGAGTACCCTAAATATAACTCCTCTGACAACATTATACGCTGATGTGTCTTCCAGTACTCATAGAAAAGGGCAGCTGCTCAAGCCAGTACTGCTTATGTGTGAAGAAACTTTCTATGCTTTATTTTCTGATTCTCTAATTCTGTTATTTCTTGTGAATTCGGGAAATAGCCTTTGACTTGATTGCTAGATTCGGAATCACTAAGGTGAGTAGGGTTTTATCTGTGTAAACCAACCTATGCCATCAGCCATTTGTTCATTTTCAAAAACCATGGGACACTCTTGGCAATACTTGCTCAGAAAGCAATGGAAAATTTCATACTTTTTATTCATATGTGTGTATGTCTTAGGTTTCCAGAATTCACCAGAAAACATTTGATTGAATGATCTAGTTGGAGCAATGCCTGTCATCAAACACTGACACTATTGGTAGGTACTGAAACAGATTTCAAGGGTAGAGCCCAGACAGCCAGAAGCCCAGTGAATATGGCAGTAATGAAGGAGGTAGGAGACAGTCTGAGTCCCTGCTTTGCCTAATGTAATCAGGGACTTGTTGCTCTGACATTGCAGGCTGAGTGTAAGCTTCATCTGGCCCCTTATATGTGCCTTCAATATTGGCTTCTACATCTGAGCTCATCACCCATACTGCCTTATGGCTGCTGGAGGGATGCACAAATGTTTAGTACGTGTTACTCAAGCCCTGAGTATGGCTTCTGCTCTCCATCAACTATAAGCAGAGCCAGAGGGAATGAATCAGAAGGAGAGCTCTACCCTGTACACCCTGCAGGTAAGAAAGAACACCCCTGGATACTTTCTCAGTCAGCTCCACAGAATGAAACAGTTTGAGCAGGAAAGGTAGATGGGCTCATCCCACCTCTTACAGGTATGGTCACCTACCTGGGTCAGTGGCTGCCTTGTCCAGGTGCTTAATTCTGCCACGCTCCAGCATCATCTGCCCTCCCCTGCTGTGTGCAGATCACTTGCACAACCCCTTGTGAGTTTTGCGGGCAATGCCATGTCCTGGTCTGCTCTTCTGCTTTGCTTCTCTTGCTCTAATCTGAGATGAGTGATGTACTTCACACCTGACAGCTCATCCTCTGGAAAGTCCACACTAGGTCATGTGCTCATATTTTAGTTACCATGTCATTTTTCATGCTGTGGTTATATATACTGATTTCCACAGCCCCTAGAAGGCTTCATGGCAACCAAATAACTTTAACTTACAAAAAGTTTACACTTTTCCATACTAGGGGCTTGTCATATCACCTGTGGTATTTAGTGGGTTTTAGTACTTTTCAAGGTATTTTTCCCTCATCTACTGTTGCTAAAAGAGAAGAAAGAACTCATCACATTCTTAATGCCATTGTATCCTAGCCTGATTAAATCCTTCTTCATTCTTGCCTTTTGGGGTAAGAGTCAGTTTCCTTTAGTGTTTCTAAACACTAGAAATGTCTCTGTTTTTCTCAATTGAGACATTTATTTCTTCAGAGTGCTCATGCCATAGGAAATACAAGGCTAAGTTTTAGAACTGGAGCACCAACTGATATACTGGTGTACCTGAGAGGACCAAGGTGTAAAGGTATTAATATAGCTGCCAGGGACAGCCAGACAGCCACATTATTTACAGCAGTGTCAGGGCTGTTCTAAAATATGCAGGTGTTCCTGACCCCCACTGAACTCTCCATTAGCCAAGGATCATTGCAACTATTAGCCTCTGCTGCTGTATTCCCTCACTAGGCTGAACTAGGATGAATTTCAATTACTGCTCCATTCCCTTCCAGCTTTATAGCCTCTTTCAAGAAATATCCCCTATCGCATTTCCAACACATTACAATATTCCAGTCAATTTTCATTAGCACAACTTTCATTTGGTTGAATTTCTTCCTGTGTCTTATGTGTTTGTGTTGTCTCTTCTTGAGCATTTTTTTTCCTGGTGATAGACCGTGTCACTGGATCCTCACTACTCTCCAACTCCAACTTAATTGATCGAACTTGGCACGTTTCCTAGAATTAGGACTGTGTAGGCTCAGACTACGCAAGCTTGGCTGTTCAGCTGGCCATGTGAGATGGCAATCTTGCATTACTCCTGGAAACCCATTCCCCCACTTCACTTCTGCATCGTGGCTGTCCCAATCAATAGCCGAGTAATTAAAATCCCTCATGATCAATGTTCTAGCTGTTTTACAGACTTCTCTTATCTGTAAAAACATTTCCCAACCTACTTTCTTTGCTTGCCCTGGGGGTCTGTAGCTACATCCAGGAATAGCATGACTGCATTCATTGTCCTTCCTCAGCTCCTGCCCAAACAGTCTCTGCTCTGACAGACAAAACATTTGTATTGTTTCCTGCTCTGGACATGGATATGTACTGCTGTCTCTGCTGTGATTGAAGAACAGAGCCCTCCCCCTTAACAAACTTTGCATCTCCCTACTCTGTTTTCAATCCATTCTAGCTCACACATTCCAGGAATATCACGCTTAGCCTTGGAAATGCATGTTTTCAATTGCTGACCTTATTAATATGCTTACAGCATTTGTATAGAAGCTATTTTCTCCTCCCACCTTTGCTTTACATTCTCATTATCTCCTACAACGACAATCAGCGGATACATTACCAAGAGATCCATGCATTCCCTCCTTTAAATTCTTCTCCTCCCACACCACTAATCTAAAAAAATGGCTAGATCATTTCCTTATTAGTGGACAATCTGTTTGCTCCCATAGGGTGTAGAATAATGTAGGCCATCTCTCCTTTGCCATTTTCTTTCTTTGTTTTGTTTACACACCAAAGTTTCACATTCCTCTCTCTTTTGATCCCCTCCCCTCAATCAATCTAATCTATTAATTTTACTGTGCTAAAATGAGCCACTTGTATACTGGAAAATACCATTATTCTGCTTTCTTCTTTCATGGGGTAGCGGGAGTGTGTAAAATTCTTTTTACAAATACCTGTATGTCTTCCCTCTATATAATTTATAAAAATCACCATCCATTATGCTAGACTTGTTTTAAAGTTCTTTTATCTGCCATAACCCACTGACTAAAAATTCCCTATCCTTTCTCCTGGAAGCATTTAAGTTGTGTGCATTTGTGTGAGGATTTGGTGTTTTAAACAACTGTCTGCAACATCAACTCTGCCATCAACACTTCTCTGATCTAACTGTGCTGCAGATTTCCCAACCATTTTGCATTTCATCATTTTGTGAGACCATGTCTTCTGAATTATTAAAACTCTGGGAAATGTTCTAGGCACAGGCATGAGCCCCTCTTTCTTTATTACACTTCTGCCCTCCTTTACTACCACTTTTCAGTTCCCCAGCCAATGTCCTTTATATCCTCCTGCTTCTGCTGGAACGGGGCTGCTTCTCCAGCACAAGGCTGTGCTTCCAATGCACTCATCCTGCAACTTGCTCACAGCTGGTTCTCCTCCTCCTCTGTCACTCCTTCAGAGTATGAAACCAGCCATCTGTCATCAGTGAACCTCTCATATTCATTGATCCTCCCCAGCACATCAACCTGTCTTTCTAATTCCACTCTCCAGTTTCTGAGTGCCAAGCCACTGGCTGCGTGTGGACACACACACGTGTGCACACAGAGGGTGTGGTTCTGCCTTTGCCAGTCCCCATGGTCAGAACACAGAGCAGCTGAAAGAAGAGGAGCCTTTTTAGCTTTTTGTTTCTGAAATCAGGGCAAGGAGAGGAAGGCTGCAATTCAGTTACAGACTGTGTTGGTTTGAAAGCAAAACCAGTGAGACTCCAAGTCAGAAGCACAATTTAATAAGAGAAAGAAGAAAAGAAGTAAAATAAAGTAAAATAAAATAAATTCAATAGTAGAAAATACTGACAGAGTCAGAATACCACCTGACACCCTGTTAGGGTGGTAGTAGCAGTCCAGATGAAATGGTCTTGTCGAAGCAGTGATCCTGTAGAGAAGGTCTGGTAGCTCTTGTCCTCTGGGAATCCAGTGGGGAAAAGGCCTCCTGTGCTGTCCCAAACCCTGGATTATATCCATATGGGAATGCTTGGCTCCTCCCCCTGGG